>CAKNYM010049677.1:7077-25457 GCA_932195095.1 Andricus curvator | reverse complement strand
GGAAGTCCAGCGCCTAACCCCTGAGACCAAAGTCCAAATTAATAAACTCACTAAGCTTCCTGCACTGTTCATCGCATAAATGTGCCCAGCATCTGCTATTCCGTTCGTCAAATCCGTGGCGGTCATCTTCACTAAAGTCTCGAATCTTTTCAGATCAGTCATCTTAACCCTATTGAAGACTTCTTCCCAGAATTGCCACATATCTCTCGAGTTTTTCTGCAAGCAGTATGAATCGACCATAATTCCTTCTTCATACGAGTTCACGCTTGATTTCTGCTCTGCGACATGATGCGTGATGTTCAAACCCGAAGTTTTCAATTGTATCATTCGATCAAAAGTTCTGTAGTCGTAATTTTCTGTTCCCATTCTTACAGCAACCTGATTGAAAACGGGAAGTAACTTTTTCAGATCAGGGGAGAGTTTCTGCGTGTTTAGAATTCCTCGGTAGTAGCAGACTTCATTTGTCGGCTGAACAGCTACTTGAATTGGAAGGCCAACTAGCTTCAGATCCTGAAGATCGTATCTGAAAAATGAGAACAATTTGATTTGGAAAGAAACGAAAGGTCTCGAATTCGAAAGACAAATATATTTACCTATCAACATCCTGTTTCAGATCCTCAATCTTCAAAGTAGGTAAAACATCAACATTTTCCTGCTTTTCTTGCTCCTTCAGCAACAACTGTCCATTTTCGTAAACTTGCTTCTTCTCATCTTCTGATAAATTATCCAATTTTTCCTTGAGAAGTTGCTTTTCCGCTTGAACTAATTCCCCTTCGTGTTTCTCATTCGGAGACATCGTCAGGGTTAATCTGTGAGTATTGTTCAAGAAGTACTTCTCCATCAATCCCTGAAGGTACTTTGGATTGCAGGAAAGTTCGTTCTTGAAGTTACTGAGGGCTTCGTTAATTCTGAGGGACTGGATGACGTCTCCCTCGTGGTTCCATAGAGGGGAAACATTGAAGAGAAGGTTCATACCAAAGTTGGAAGTTTGGTGTTTGACGTGAAGTTCTATTCCGTGGAGAACGGCGGCGATGTGGTCTTTTTCGAAACCCTCATTCATCACCTTCTGGATCGTTTCTTGGTAGGCTTTCTCCATTCGAGGGAAGTCCTCTTGTCTCATGCCCTAAATCAGAAGTGTTCAATTGATATAATTCAAAGGAACCAAAAGTCTAAGGGCCATAGCTTCGGAATCTTAATGCTTGGGGGCCGTCCATAAACTATGTTACCAATTTTAGACTATTTGTTACCGACCCCCCTCTTTGACGAGCCCCTCTCCCCAAAAAAAACTTAGTCAAAAATTCTCACGAAAATACGGGAATAAGAGGGAAATCATTTTTTTCTAATGAAGTTAATGTAAATGCCACATAGAATTCAACATGAAACGCTTTAAATTCGTAAGATTTCAAGTCAAAATATATTGGATTTTCAAAAAAATAGTTGAATTTCCAACAACAACAAAATTCTACCAAAAGAGATGAAGTTTCAAGAACAACATAATTAATATTTAACCAAACAGTTGAATTAATAACCAAATATTTACAGTTTTACGCAGAAGATATGAATTTTCAACACAATACTTAAACTTTCAAACAAATAGTTAATCCTTTAAGACAAAAATACGAGTTTTTTCGAGGAAAGTTGTATTTTCAACACAAAAGTTCATTTTTAACCAAAAAGATGACTTTTCAACAAACAAGATTATTTTTCTAGCCAAAAAGATAAATTTTCAACAAAATACA
The DNA here is from genome assembly GCA_932195095.1 of Andricus curvator. Classification (NCBI taxonomy): domain Eukaryota; kingdom Metazoa; phylum Arthropoda; class Insecta; order Hymenoptera; family Cynipidae; genus Andricus; species Andricus curvator. The sequence goes on along the minus strand of CAKNYM010049677.1, from coordinate 23,718 downwards.
TGAATTTTCTACCAAATAGTGAAATTTTCAACTCATAAAGGATACATTTCCAACCAAAAATGGAATAGCTAAATTTTCAGATAACAAAATTAATTTTTAATACAAAAAAAAATTCAACAAAAAAGTTAAATTTTCAACCAAATAGATGAATCTTAAAAAATAAACTTTTAACAAAGTAATTCAAGTTTCAACCAATTAGTTGAATTCTGAATCAAAAAGAGGAATTTTCAACAGAAAATGTAATAGATGATATTTCAACCAAAAAAGATTTTAATTTTTAATCAACAGTTGAATTCAATCATAAAAGACAAACTTTCAATAAAATCGTTGAAAACTCAACCAAAACAGACTAATTTTCAAACCGAAAAGAATAACTTTCCACAAAAAATTAAAATTTTCAACCAAAGAGGTGAATCTTCAAAAAAATTAATTTTTAACAAAGTAGTTCAAGTTTCAACCAAATAGTTCAATTTTCAACCAAAAGGATGAATTTTCTACCAAGAATATTAATTTCCTCTTAAAAAAAAAAAATTCAACAAATTAGTTGAGGATTCTACTATTTTCTGAATTTTTTTTCGTTTATTTCAACTGCCTTCTAAAAAATTCTGCATTTTCGCTTGAAAATTCAACTGTTTTTTTTGTTGAATTTTAATCTTTTACGTTTGAAAATTCAATTATTTGGTTGAAAATGCATCTTTGTAGGTTGAAAATTCAACTACTTTGTAAAAATCAGTTTCTTTGGTCAAAAATTCAACTGTTTTGTTACAAATTTCGTCTTTTTGGATTGAAAATTCATCATTCTTAAGTTAAAAATGAACTTCTTTGTTGAAAATTTAACTGCCTTCGAAAAAATTTCTCTTCATTGCTTGATTTTTTTTTTTTTTAATTCAACTTTGCGGTTGTTAATGCAACTATTTTGTTAAAAATTAATATATTTTGTTCAAGATTTAAGAGAAGATTTAAAAGACTTTATTCTCCTATTTTCGTGAAAAATCAGCCCATTTCCTGTTTCTATTCGAAAAAAGTTGAACTAAAAAAGATCAATTTTCTACCAAAAATGAAATAGTTAAATTTTCAGTTGAAACAATTAATTTTCAACAAAAGAAAAACGAATTTTTAGCAAAATAGTTAAATTTTCAACTAAAAAAGATAAATTTTCAATCAAACAGTTGAATTTTGAACTAAAAAAAAGATCAATTTTCGACAAAAAATGGAACAGTAATAATTTTCAACTCAAGTGATGAATCTTTAACTCGATTAGTTGAATTTTCAACCAAAAAGATCAATTTTTTAAAAGATAGTTTAACTTTCAACCAAGTAGTTTTATTTTCAACCAAAAAGATTAATTTCCAACCCAAAAGATGAGTTTTCTACCCAAAAAATACCATTTTTCAACTAATTAGATAAATTCTCAACCAAATAGTTGATTTTTGAACTAAAATAGATCAATTTTTGACCAAATAGTTGAATTTTGAACTTAAAAGATAAATTTTCAACAAAAAATGGAATAGTTGGTTTTTCTTTGAAAATTCGTTTCGTAGTTTCATTTTCAACCAAAAAGATGAATTTGCAACTAAAATTATGAATCTTTAAGTAGTATAGTTCAATTTTCAACCAAAAAGTTGAATTTTCTACCCAAAAAAAAGACCATTTTTCAACTATATCTATCAATTATCAACCAAATAGTGGCGTTTTCAACTAAAATAGATCAATTTTCAACAAAAAATGGAATACTCAAATTAGAAATAGTTAGTTTTTCTTTGAAAATTCGACCATTTGGTTTAAAATTTAACTATTTGGTTAAAAATTCAACTATTTTGTTAAAGTCAGTTTCTTTGGTCGAAAATTCAACTGTTTTGTTAAAAATTCGTCTTTTTGGGTCAAAAATTGAACTCTTTTCGTATAATATTAACCTTTTGTTTAAAATTCATATTTTGTTGCTGATAAGTCAACTGAAATCTTTTTTGGATGAAAAATATTTTTTTCTGAAAATTACTTGTTTAATTTAAAAGTTCATCCTCTTTAATAGAAATATTTCATCTTTCTTGGACAAAAATGCAAATGTTTTGTTGAAAATTCAACTATTTCCTAGAAAATTTACTTCTTGTTTAAAATTTGTATTTTTCTGTAGAAAAGTCTATAGAAATCCTTTTGGATAAAAATTCAACTCTTTTTTTGAAAATTTGTCTTTTTGATTTAAAAATTTACCTGTTTTAGTAGAATTTTCATTTTTCTTGGACAATGCAACTGTTTGGTTGAAAATTTAACAATCTTGTTAAAAAGTCATAGTTTTTGGTTAAAAATTCGACTATTTAGCAGAAAATTAACTTATAGTTTACAATTCTTACTTTGGTGTTGGAAAGTGAACTGGAATCTTCGTTGGATGAAAATTTAACTACTTTTTTTTTAATTCATCAGTTTTAAAAGAAATGTTTTATCTTTCTTGATTAAAAAAGGAACTGTTCGGTTGAAAATTCAACAATATTGTTAAAAAGTCATACGTTTTGGTTGAAAATTCTGCTGTTTTGTTGAAAATTTAACTATTTCGTAGAAAATTTACTTTTTGGTTAAATTTAATATTTTGGTTTTGAAAAGAGAACTGAAATCTTTTATGGATGAAAATTGAACTATTTTTTTGAATTTTTTTATTTTTTTCAAATAAAAAATTCATCTATTTTAAGAGAAATTTCATCTTTCTTGGATAAAAATGCAACTGTTTGGTTGAAAATAAAACTATTTTGTTAAAAGTCATACTTTTGGTTGAAAATTCTACTGTTTTGTTGAAAAATTAACTATTTCGTAGAAAATTTACTTTTTGTTTAAAATCCATATTTTGGTGTTAAAAAATGAACTGAAAGCTTTTCTGGATGAAAGTTCAACTTTAAAAAAAAAGTTGTCCTTTTTTTATTAAAAATTCATCTCGTTTAGTACAAATTTCATCTTTCTTGGATAAAAATTCAACCATTTGGTAGAGAATTCAACTATTTCGTTAAAAATTCATCCGTTTTTGTTGCAAAAATTTGACTTTTTGAATGAAAAATCAATTTTGTTCGTAGAAACTTATTTTTTGTTAAAAAATTCGTATTTTGATCTTGAAAAGTCAACTGGAATCTTTTCTGGATGAAAATTCAACTATTTAAAAATAAATAAATAAAAATGCAACTATTGGGTAGAGAATTCAACAATTTTGTTAAAAAGTCATCCTTTTTGGGTAAAAATTCGTCTTTTTGGATTGAAAATTGAATTTTTTTCGTAGAAACCTATTTCTTGGTTAAAAATTCATATTTTGGTCGTGAAAAGTCAACTAAAATCTTTTTTAACAGAAAATTCACTATTTTTTTTAAATTTATCTGTTTGATTTATAAATTCATCCGCTTTGGTAGAAATTCCTTTTTTTAAATAAAAATGCAACTTTTTGGTTGAAAATTCTTCTTCCTTGCTTGAGTATTCAACTATTTCATTTGAAAGATTTGGTTGAATCACTTTTTTTTTAAGAGTTGTATTTGTAGTTGAAAATTCATCTCTTTGGTTGAAAGTTGAACTATTTTGTTGAAAATTAATCTTTTTAAATTGAAAATTCAACAACTTTGGTTCAAAGTTAAACTACATTGTTAAACATTTATTTTTTTGATTGAAGGCTTACGTCTTTGGTTAAAAATTTAACTGTTTAGTGGAAAAGTCGTTTTTTTTTGTTTAAAATTAATTTTTTTAACTGAAAATGTACCTTTTCCACTTTTTTAAGATTGATCTTTTTTAGTCGAAAATTCTCCTTTTTTGGTAGAAAAAAATAATTTTCTTGGTTTAAAATTTCATTTTTGTTGAGTAAAAATCAATCAGTTTCGTGGAAAAATCATTTTTTGCTGAAGTCATACTTTTTGTTTGTAAATTCAATTTTTGTAGAGAAAATTCGTCTTTTGGCTTGAAGGTTCAACAATTAAGGGTAAAATTTTCTTTCTTTAGTGAAAAATCTTTATTTGTTGAAAATTCGTCTTTTTGGTTTTAAAAAACATTTTTTTGTGTACAAATGTCATGTTTTTTATTGAAATATAAACTATGACACTTTTTGTTGTGAATTTATATTTTTAGGTTGAAAATTCAACTATTGTGTTAAAAATTTAATTATTTTGTTGAAAATTCAAGTGCTTTGTTAAAAAGCCATCTTTTATGGTAGAGAAGACATTTTTTTGTTTAAAATAAATTAATTTTGAAAATTTTAAATTTGTATTTGAAATACTGTTTTATTCCGTTTTTAAAAGATTCTATGTTAAAAATATTTCCAGATTAAAATGTTGTTATTTGAATATTAATGATCAAGGAAAATGAAAAATTAGACAAGGAAAAATAACCTGCCTAATTCTACTAGCAATAACTACAGGGATCACAGCGCAAAAGGAGCTCAAAAAAGTTGAAATAGAGTGATTTTCTCACGAAAAAGGGTAAAATAGAGGAAAGATTAAACACTTTTTTGATATGTCGAAAAGGACAATCTTTTTATAAGAAATGTTATATTTGTAAATAATTTTCAATGATTTCTGCCATTAAAGAATTTATTTTTAAAAATTGGATATACATACTTAGTTCGTTGGAAATCCATTCACAGTGATATAAAAAAATTCGAAAAAAAAATAAAATTAGTTAAATCCACAATTTTGATATGTTAAACATCGTTCTCATAAATATTTCTTTCCAAGATTTGTCATTTCTTCCTTACTATTATTAATACTTTCAATGTAAATTTAAAACTACACTTTTCAGTAGAGCGGAGTAAAAATGCTAAAATTAATCGAATGATTTGAGTTGAGGGATAACAATTTGTGGCCCGACATCCAAAACAAGGGAAGACAAAAATTTTGAAATCGGTTAATATCTTCTGTTCTGTTTTTTAAATTAAAAAAAAATGTTGCCTTATTTAAAATTTTTTGAAATTGTACAAAAATATGTTTTTTGGATTGATTCGAACCTGAAATTTCTTCATCTTGAACCAAAGAAACATGTTATTATTTTTTATTCATGGGACACATTTTTTTTCGTGGTGTATATAACGTTCCAAAATCACAACAAAAAAATGAAATCCCAAAAATCCTAAATCACGACAAAAGTTGTTTTCCGAAAAAGTAAAATGATGAAATGTTTTATTTGGTTGGAGCTGAATAAATTTCAGGTCCGACATATTCAACTTTTTTTTTAATTTATGCATATGACTCAATAAAAAAAAATGTTTTTGCAATTTTTCAAACAAATTGTTACTGCGCAAAAAAATTATTTTTAAATTTCGTAATTTTTTATTATTGTTCACTAGTAAAAGCTGTAAATATAATAAATTCGACATAATTTTTGAACCAATAGAAAATATTTTGAATTTGAAATCATTAGATTTTACTGCTTTAAATTTTTTTTCGCTTTTGTTGAATGCCAAGAGAAGAAAGAATTCGATGAAACTCATAAAAATTCACGGCGACGTTAAAAAATTTAAGACCAATTGAATAAAAAATTTAAAAATTCGAAAAAATCAATTGAATTAAATAAAATTGAGGAATTTAGAAGAATTCAAGTAAATTTAAAAAATTCCAAAGAATTTAAATAAATTAAATGTGAATTCCAAAAAAAATCAAATCTCTTCAAATCTTTGAAACCCTACTAATTTCTAACTAAATACACACTGATCACTACAAAACAATTAAAGTTAAATTCAAATGAATTGGAAAAAAATTGAAAAAATTCCATTGACTACAATAAAATTTTGAAAAATTTAAGGGAAATAAGAAGAATACGATGAAATTCATTAAAAAAATCAAGTTTAATTTTAAAAAAGGGAATTAAAAACAATTAAAGAATATGAAAAAATGCATTCGAATTGAGTAAGTTTGAAATGAGTTTAGAAAAATTAAAGAGAATTTAAAAGAATTTGATGAAATGCCTAAGAATTTAAGGTGAATTTTAAAGACTTCATGATAAATAAAAAAGAAAACTCTTGAAACTTTTACTGAATTGAGTAAAATTGTGTGAATTTACAAGAATTCGAAAGGATTTTAAAATCCTTAGTATATAAATTAGAAGGATTCAGGTCGAATTCCAAATGAATTGCAAAAAATATTTGAAAATCTCTTGAAATCTTTGAAACCCTACGAAAACCCTCACTTCTTTGAATAAATTCTTTGAAATCCATTAAAATATCATAAAATTCCGCGAAGTTCTATGCAATTTGATATTTCCAGAAAGCCTGGAAAATTGATTAAAATACCTTGAGAGCTCTTATTATTATTATTATACCATTAAGCCATTTCCCTTTCGGGGTAGGCGTGACTTGCTCGGTTCTTAAAACCCAATAAAACCATTGAAATCCTCGGAAATCTCATAAAATCCTTTGGAATATTTTAAAACATCCTATAACCTTACAGGTCCTGTAAAATCCTTCCATATCTTCCGAAATTCTTTAAAACTGCATGAAATTTTTTTTAAATCTCTTAAAATTATTAAAACCCTCGAAAATCCCTTGAAATTGTTTAAATCTTTTTAAAATGCCTTGGAATCTTTTAAAACACCTCAAATATTTCAAATTATTTGAAATCCCTTCAAACTATTGGAATAAATAAAAAAAGTGCTGGGAATCTTTTACAATTTTCTAAAATATTTCAAATCCTTTGATATCTTTTGAAATTCCCTGAAACTTTTTAAAGCTCTTGAAAATGCCTGGGAATTTTGTACAATACTGTAAAATATTTCCAATCCTTTGAAATGCACTAAATTACTGAAATCCATTGAAAATTTATTTGTAATCTTTTAAAAGGACCTAAAATATTGAAAATCCTTTTAAAAAATTTTAAATCTTGAAAATGTATACATAATATACAATTAAAATATTTAAAATCCTTTGATCATTTTATCAATTGATCCTCAGGATCGATTCAATAAAAACATTTAAAATCTCATACGCCCCTAAAATCTGATTTTATAGAAAACAAAAGTTTTTTTTTGGCATTGTTCATTTTATCAAGGTGAAATATCACGACGCTACGATAGAAAATATTCAAAGTTTCCCTTTTCTTCAGATTTAAAAAAAAAATTAATAAAACTGAAAATTCAACATTTTTTTGCTGTTTATAATATCAAAGCGAGTTCAATACCGTGTGTAATGAGATTTTTTTTCTAGAATTGGTTGAAATTTGACTGAGTTATCGAATTTTAAGCTAATTTAGATTTATTTTCAATAAAATAATAAAATTGTCCACAAAAATTTGATTTTTTAACCTAATTGTTGAGTTTTCTAACTACAAAGATGAATTTTCAACTAAATAATCGAATTTTAAACAGAAAAGATTAAACTTCAACTAAAAACAGTTGCATTTCCAACGAAATAATTGAATTTTTTAGAAGACAGTTCAATTCTTAACAAAAAAGGTGAATTTTAAATCCAAAAGGACAAATTTTCTGTCGAAATAGACGAATGTTCAACAAAACAGTTCAATTTTCATGATTTTTTAACAAAATACTTGAATTTGCAACCAGATAGTCTTATTTTGAAACAAAAAATATTAAACTTTAACCAAAAATAGTTTAATTTTCAACACGAAAATTGGAATTTTCGACAAGAAGACGAATTCTCAACGAAAAATTAAATAGTAGGTATTTCAACAACAACCGAATTTTCAACAAAATATTTAAATTTTCAACCAAAGAGTGGAATTAAAAAAAATCAAGAAAATAGTTAAATTTGTAACAAAATAGTTCAACTTTTAACCTACAAAAATGAATTCTTAACCAAAACGACGAATTTTCAACAGAGAAACTTAATTTTCTACCAAAAAAGACAAATTTTCAACAAAATGAACCAATTTGCAAACAAATAATTTAATTTTCGACTAAAAAAGATTAATTTTCAGTAAAAAAATGTCAACTAAATATCTGAATTTTGAACCAGAGATGAATTTTCAACTAAAATAATGAATCTGCAATTCTGCAACCAAAGAATGAATGTTTAATAAAGTAGGTCAACTTTCAAAAAAAAAATATATATATTCTACAAAACTGTTGAATTTTCAACCCCAAATTATTAATTTTCTATCAAAGAGACCAATTTTCTAATCAAATAGATGAATTTTCAACAAATAAAGATTTTTCAGCCAGGACAGGAAAAAATGTCAAAGAAATTGTTGAACATTCAAACCAAAAGACAGCATTTTCAACCCGGAAATACAAATTTTCAACAAAAAAGTTCATTTTTAACCAACAAATTGCAGTTTTAATCAAAAGAGAGAAAATTTCCACCAACAGGATTAGTTTCCTACCAATAAAAGACCAATTTTTGACTTAAAAAGATTAAATTCCAGCAAAAAAAAATGGGAAAGTTATATTTGTAGGTTAAAAAATAAATTTTAAATGAAAAAAAGAATTTTCCGCAAAATATTTAAATTTTCAATCAAAGAGATCAACCCTCAAACAAAATTTTAACAAAGTGGTTCAAGTTTTACCCAAGTAATTGAATTTTCAATTTTAAAAATATCAATTTTCAGCCAAAAATGAAATAGTTACGTTTTAGTTTAAAAAATTATTTTTCAACCAAAAAAGGCATTTTTAACCAAAAAGATGAATTTTCTACCAAAAAATATGAATTCTCAACAAATAATGTAATTGTAGATATTTGAAATAAAAAGTATGACTTTTTAAAAAAAATGGTTGAATTTGCAAACAAATAATAAAATTCTTCACTGAAATTAATCGTCAGGATGAAACAACTGTAAGAAAAGAAATAAAAATACAAGGCAAATAAATTACTAACTAAAATAATTACTAGTCCCAAGCTTCATTTTCAAAATTCTCTAACTTTAGCCTGACAAGACCAGAGGAAATGGGGTGATTTTTCACAAAAATAGGGGAAATTCGTTTAAATAAAATTAATGGAGTTACTAAGACGCTTTTAATTCTCTATTTTGAGTCCAAATGTGTTTCATTTTCAACCAAAAAAGATGAATTTTTAACCTAAAAAGACGAATTTTCAACAAGAGTTAAGTTTCCAAGCTAAAACGTCGAATGTTTTAGGAAACAGATGCATTTTAAGCCCGAAAAGATGACTTTTCAACCAAAAAGTCAATTCTACACCCAAACAGACGAATTTTGAAAAAAGCGTTGAATTTCAACCCGAAAATATAGATTTTTAACAAAAAAGTTTATTTTTAACCAAACAGTTTAATGTTCTACCAAAATAGTTGAAGTTTCAGCCCAAAAAGACAAATATTTGGACTAAACAGTTGATTGCCAATAAAAAAGTTAATTTTCAACCAAATACATAGTTTAACTTTCTACCACAAAGGTTGAATTATCAACCAAAAAGGATTTTCTAACAAAGGAGATGAATTTTGAACCCGAAAAGATAAATTTTCAACAATAGTTAAGTTTTTAAGCTAAAAAATCGAATGTTTTAGGAAACAGTTGACCGTTTAATTCTAAAAAGATGAATTTTCAACCAAAAAGACGTATTTTGAAAGAATTGTTGAAGTTCAACCCAAAAATATGAATTTTCAACAAAAAAGTTCACTTCTAACCAAATACTTTAATTTTCTACGAAAACAGTTTTAATCAAAAGAGAGAAAATTTCCACCAACAGGATTAGTTTCCTACCAATAAAAGACCAATTTTTGACTTAAAAAGATTAAATTTCAACACAAAAAATGGGAAAGTTATATTTGTAGGTTAAAAAATAAATTTTAAATGAAAAAAAGAATTTTCAGCAAAATATTTAAATTTTCAATCAAAGAGATCAACCCAAAAACAAATTTTTAACAAAGTGGTTCAAGTTTTACCCATACATTGAATTAAAAATTTTAAAAATATCAATCAAAAAAGGCATTTTTAACCAAAAAGATGAATTTTCTACCAAAAAATATGAATTCTCAACAAATAATGTAATAGTAGATATTTCAAATAAAAAGTATGACTTTTTAATAAAAATTGTTGAATTTGCAACCAAATAATAACATTCTTCACTGAAATTAATCGTCAGGATGAAACAACTGTAAGAAAAGAAATAAAAATACAAGGCAAATAAATTACTAACTAAAATAATTACTAGTCCCAAACTTCATTTTCAAAATTCTCTAACATTAGGCCGACCAATTTTTTATTTGCTCTAACCATTAATATTCAAATATCATTTCGATTGCAGCTTTGTGTTTTTCACAGTGATAAAATAAACAGTTTCTTGTTAAAAAGGTAATCTTTTTTCATTCAGCAGAGAAAAAGTTTAAAAAACTATTTTTTCTTTAAAAGAACACAAATTCCAGAACCACGACCAAAATTCAATGACTTTTCCAGGTTTTTCCAGGACACTAGACTATAATTCTATGATCTGTTACGTAATTTAAGTACAGCCCCTTACCTGCAATCCGACAATGAAAAGCGTATCCTTCAACTGGGAATCATAGCCAGTCACAGGACTGAATCCAGTTCCAATATTAGAATCCACCAGACTCTTGTAAAAAGCCGCATTCGGTCCCTTCAGCAACAACTGCGAAAGCACGTATAAATCAAAGGTGGCCTTGAGATCAGTAATATCGCTGCACAATAAGCCAATGGCCATCGAGTTCTGTCGATCAGAATCGGAAATCATAGGGTCATGTCTGCCGAAAATGTGTTCCTTCCTTGGTTCCGTCCACCTTTTCTCGGACGGAACTGCCGTCGCTGATGGGTCTATTGCCTCCGCGGAAGACAGGTACTCCTGGTTGAGAAATTTCAGGTGATCCTCGAGAGGAAAGTTTCCGTACGAATAGAATTTGGCATTGGATGGATGGTAGTAGTTGGTGTGGAAGTCGACGAGGTCTTCGTGAGTCAAATTCGGAATTTCGAGAGGATCACCGCCTGATATCACGCCGTAGGTGTGGCTTGGAAGGATCGAGTTGAGCATCTTCGTGACGAAAGTGTTCTGGTTCTCGACGAAGACGCCTTTCATTTCGTTGAAGACAACGCCCTTGAAGATTATGGGAGATTTTGGATCGTTCACGTCCGCGTGTTCGAGCCTCCAACCTGTTCAATTAATTCGATTAATTGGGATCTTTTCCTGATTTTAATTGCCTAATACGCCTGTTGGGTAGCTACATCAGCGCCACCAATTTGGAACTACTGGGAAGAAATTTGAATTTCATACCAATATTAACAAGAAATCTTATAGTGAACAATTAATTTCAGACCTTAGTAGGATATTTTTGATTAAAATGATTTGATATTTACTGCTCTTTTTTATTAACATTGCTCTAATAAGTTTGAGATATCCAATAGTTCGCGTGCCAGGTGGCGCTGTTTTCAAGGTCAAAGAGGTACCCTACAGGCGCATTATAAAATTAAAATATATTCTTCAATTTAAAGTACTGGAAAATGTAATTAATAAACATAAATTTAAAAAATCTTAAACAGGGTGTCTACTCAAAACCGAAGCCATTCAAGCATTTCGCATTTTTTTAAATAATCAACTCAGATGTATACAATCTCTCGAGTTTCTTATGAATTTTTTTTTCAGTCTTTGTAAATATCTAAATGTGTAAAAATATCCTATTAATATGTAAAATTAAATAACTGTTTTGTCATTTGAGAAAGTAACAAATATGTTTAATTCAGAAAAATTTGAAATACATAATACTAAAAAAAATAATTAATCATTTTTTGAATTTGTCCTTAAAGTCCATGAATTTGAATAATAATTTGAACAAATTTTTATTTTGTCTTCCTATACTTCAAATGCAGTGAATATTTAAGTAAAATTAATGTGGGTACTGTATTAATTTTAGTTTAAAACGCTTTAAATTGTTTACTTTTAAAGAACAAATATTGCATTTTCAACAATACAGATGATTTTTTAACCAAATAGTTGAACTTTCAACCAAAAAGATTAATTTTCAACCAAAAAATACGATTTTTTCACAAAATACATGAATTCTCAACCAAATAGTTAAATTTTCAACTGAAAAAGATACAGTTTGAAGCAAACATGGAATAGTTGAATTTTTAGGTAAAAAAAAATAATTTTCCACACAAACAAAAACCATTTTCAACCAAAGTGATGCATTTTTAAAAAAAATAGTTTAACTTTCAACCAAGTGGTTTTATTTTTAGGGAAAAAGATGAATTTACAAACAAAATGATGAACATTGAGCTCGAATACTTGAATTTTTAACCAAAAATGAAATAGTTAAATTTTAAGTTAAAAAAAAAATTAATTAAAAAAAATGAATTTTCAAGAAAATAGTTAAATTTTCAGCGAAAGTTATAATTTTAAACCAAAAAGATGAATTTTCAACTAAGATGGTGAATATTTAACTGGAATAGTTGAGTTTTCAACCCACAAGTTAAATTTTCTATAAAAAAAGACGATTTTTCAACAAAATACATTAATTCTCAACCAAATAGTTGAATTGTCAACTACAGAATATAAATTTTCAACCAAAAATGGAAATATTAAAACCTAAAATTAAAAAAATTAATTTTCCACCGAAAAAAAAAAAACATTTTGATCTACAAAAAGAGGAATTTTCAACAAAATATATGAATTTTAAACTAAAAAGGACAACATTTTCGACCAAATAGTTGAGGTTTTAACTGAAAAATATCATTTTTCAACCAAAAATGGAAAAGTGAAAATTGTAATAAAAAAAAATTAATTTTCAAACAAACTGATGAATTTTTAACTACAATGAAATAGTTAAATTTTAAGATGAATTTTCAACTAAAATGGTGAATATTTAACTGGAATAGTTGAATTTTCAACCCAAAAGTTAAATTTTCTATAAAAAGACGATTTTTCAACAAAATACATTATTTCTCAACCAAATAGTTGAATTGTCTACTACAGAATACCAATTTTCAACCAAATAGTTGAATTTTGAACTGAAACAGATTAGTTTTTTTAAAAATTAAAATGAATTGAAAACAATTTAAAAATATGAAAAAACTTCATTGAATTCAGTAACTCGGAAATAAGCTTAGAAAAATTCAAGGGGATTCCAAAGAATATGATGAAATGGTCAAGAATGCTAGGTGAAATTAAAATACTTAAGGATCAATTTAATGAAAACTTTTAAAAATTCAAAGAATATCCATTGAATTAAGTTGAATTGAGTTCATTTAGTAGAATTCAAGTGAATAAAAAAATTTCAAGAGAATTCTAAAGAATTAAAAAGAATTCAGGGTAAATTGATAAGAATTCAGGGCGCATTCCAAAAAATAATGTTAAATCTTTTCAAATCTTGAAAACCCTACTAATTTATAAACCAAGAACTAATAAACAAACAAAAACCATTTTCAACCAAAGTGATGAATTTAAAAAAAAAGAGTTCAACTTTCAAACAAGTGGTTTTACTTTTAGGGAAAAAGATGAATTTACAACTAAGACGATGAACATTGACTTCAAATACTCGAATTTTTAACAAAAAATGAAATAGTTAAATTTTAAGTTTAAAAAAAATAAATTAAAAAAAATGAATTTTCAAGAAAATAGTTAAATTTTCAGCGAAAGTTATAATTTTGAACCAAAAAGATGAATTTTCAACTAAGATGGTGAATATTTAACTGGAATAGTTGAATTTTTAACCCAAAAGTTAAATTTTCTATAAAAATAGACGATTTTTCAACGAAATACATTAACTCTCAACCAAATAGTTGAATTGTCAACTACAGAATATCAATTTTCAACCAAATAGTTGAATTTTGAACTAAAACAGATCATTTTTCGGCCATAAATGGAATAGTTAAATTTTCAGTTTAAAAAATTAATTTTCCACCGAAAAAGCAACAATTTTCATCTAAAAAAAGAGGAATTTTCAACATAATATATGAATTTTCAACTGAAAAAGACAAATTTTCAAACAAATAGTTGAGTTTTTAACTGACAAATATCATTTTTCAACCAAAAATGGAATAGTGAAGATTGTAGTTTAAAAAATTTTAATTTTCGACCAAACTGATGAATTTTCAACTAAAATGATGAATATTCAACTGGAATAGTAGAATTTAAACATAAAGGAAGAATTTTTAAATTAAATGATGCATCTTTAACTGGAATAGTTGAATTTTCAACCCAAAAGATGAATTTTCTACTAAAAAAGGACCATTTTTCAACAAATCACATGAATTCTCAACCAAATTTTCAGTCAAAAAAGTTAATTAACAACCAAGAAAAAAAAAAGAATTTTCAACAAAATAGTTAATTTTTCAACCGATGTGATGAAGTTTCAAGAAATATGATGAATCTTCAACAGGAATAGTTGAATATTAAACAAAATACATGAATGTTCAACTCAAAAAGATCAATTTTCAACCAACAATTGAATAGTTAAATTTTCAGTTAAAAAAATTAATTGCCAACAAAAAAACGAATTTTCAACAAAATAGTTAAATCCAGTAATATGAAGCTACTTTTGCAATTGAAGAAAAATTCCAAAAAATTCCCTGACTTTAAAAAAAATGTCCTGACACTTCCAAGGTTTTCTATGTATATAAAAATTCGTTGTCAATTCCAGGTTTTCCAAGTTATTTTCCAGGTGAGTAGATACCTTGTTAAAATAACTATTTTGTTTGACTAGTGGAATTTTATTAATTTAAATCTCCAATGTAAATGAGAACAGGACCTAGATCTAATTAAATTAATAAAATTGCATTATTTAAACAAAATAAAAATTCAAATGCGCCAGAACCATTTGCAGATGTTTAAATATTAAAATTCGCCAAAACTTTTTTAATTTTGAAGGTTTATAGTTTAGTCATAATATTTTTAAATGTTATTATTCAATTTTCAAGATTTATATTTGGAAGGTTTTATAATTGTTAATTTTTTGGGGGAATAGTTCGATTTTGAAGATTTGCAATTGAAATTTCTTCAATTTTAAAGATGAATAAATAAAAATTGTTAAATTTTGATGATTTTGAAGATCAAAAATCAAGTTTTCAATTCTAAATTTTCCAAATTGAAGAAATTTGGAATATAAAATATCAAAATTACAGAATTTTAAATTGTAAAACTTAAAACTTTCATAATTTTTAATTTTAAAGATTTATGATTCAAAGTTCTACAATTTTGAAGAGTTATGATTGAAAATTCTTGAGTTTTGAAAACTTTGAATTGCAAATTATTCAATTTCAAGATTTATATTTTGAAGGTATATAATTATGAATTTTTTTTGAATAGTTCAATTTTGTAGATTTACAATTGAAGTTTTGAAGATTTATGAATATAAATGTTCGTTTTTGAAAATCAAAATACAAGTTGTTAATTTTAAATCTTCCAAATTGAAGAAATTTCTAATTTAAATCATCAAAATCACAACATTTTTAATTGTAAAATTAAGTTTAAAATTAAATACTCTTTAATTTGAAAGATTTACAATTCAAATTTCTGCAATTTTGAAGAGTTACAATAGACAATTCTTGAATTTTGAAAATTTCGAAATACAAATTACTCAATTTTCAACATTTGTATTTTAAAGGCATGTAATTTTGAACCATTTTTTTGTTTTGAATAGTTCAATTTTGAAGAAGTATGAACAAAAATGTTCAAATTTAGATGGTTTTCAAAATAAAAAAAAAGTTTTTAATTATAAATCTTCAAAATTGAAGAAATTTACAATGTAAATCATGAAAATTGCGGTTTTTTTTAACTGCAAGTCTTAAAAACTGCATAATTTTTAATTGTAAATTAGAAACTCTTCAATTTTAAAGATACGAAAAAAACTTCTTAAATTTTTATGATTTTGAAGATCAAAAGTCAAGCTTTCAATTCTAAATCTTCCAAATTGAATAAATTTTAAATGTAAATTAT
Source organism: Andricus curvator (assembly GCA_932195095.1). NCBI lineage: Eukaryota > Metazoa > Arthropoda > Insecta > Hymenoptera > Cynipidae > Andricus > Andricus curvator. The sequence goes on along the minus strand of CAKNYM010049677.1, from coordinate 7,922 downwards.
CAAATTTATAGAAATTTTCGTTAAAAATCTTAAAACTTGTATAATTTTCAATTGTAAAATTTCCAAATTAAAAGCTCTTCAATTTGAAACATTTATAATTCAAATTTTTGCAATTCTGAGTAGTTAAAATTGAAAATTCTTGAATTTTGAAAGTTAGATTTACAAATTATTCAATTTTCAAGATTTATATTTCAAAGGCATGTAATTTTGAACGTTTTTTTTGTTGAATAGTTCAATTTTGAAGATTTACAATTTAAAATTGTTTAATTCTTACGATTTGCAATTTAAAATTATTTAATTTTAAATAATTGCATTTGAAGTTTCTTCAATATTTAATGTATATAACAGAAAATGATGCAATTTTCAATTTTGAAGATTTAAAATTGAAATTTATTCAATTTTATAGAGTTGCAATTGAAAATTTTTCAATTGTGAACAGTAAAAATGACAGCGTTGCTGAGTCAGGGTGGCCACTCAAACTTTTAAAAAAATCCAGGATTTTTCCCTTTTCCCTCCTCTTATGTTCCTTGCTTCCCCTTCCCTTATTTCCCCTACGCTTCCTCCCCTCATTTACCATCTCTTACCCTACGTTTCCTCCCCTGATTTCTCCTCTACTCACTTCCCTTCCTCACTTCCAATTCTTTCCCCTACATTTTATCCTTAATTTTTCCTCACTTCCTCTACTTCCCCTCCCCTCATTTCCCATCATTTAACCTACTTCCACTTCCTCATTTCTCTTCACTTCACCTACTTTTCCTCCCCTTATTTCCACTTATTTACCCTACTTTCCTTCCCCTCATTCCGCCACATCTTCCCGACTTCCTCTCCTTTCACCTGCCCTTCAC
>CAKNYM010049676.1:193515-207968 GCA_932195095.1 Andricus curvator | reverse complement strand
TAAAGAAGGAGTTCTTTAGGCGCCTAAAACGTATTCAATAAACCTAGGTTCCTACCTTCTAGGAAATCATTTATTTGTCTTGATATTTTTCGCATTTAATGCGAAGAAATATTTACTTATATTAAAGAAATTTCACACAAAGAAATCATTTCTTCGAATTAATGCGTGAATCTTTTGCATCTGAACAATATTAACTTAACTTAAGTAAACAATTCCTTGGTCGAAAGAAAAAAAACCAAAGAAACGCATTTCCTTGAATCAAGTAAATTTTTTTTTCAGTGTAGTAGTAGTATACCATTAAGCCATTTCCCTTTCAGGGTAGGGGTGACACTACCCGATTTGGGTAGTGTTTCTAGGTGGATAGTTTCTTGTAGTAAATAACTACAAGTTGGGCTCACCAACACCCACGATATGCCAACAGCACGCAGTATTCCCGAATGGTCACCCATCCAAGTACTAACCGCGCCCAACGCTGCTTAAATTCAGTGATCTGACGAGAACTGGTTTTTTTCAGCGTGGTTTGGCCGTTGGCTTGAATTATGACAAATAAAGTTATTCTCATATGAAATTCCGCACAGGTTCTCTCGCAAAGATTTCTATCGTGCGCCACCTGGTAGTTGCAATTAAACGGAATTAGAATGAGTTGAAATATTTTCGAATCTAAATGAAAGCTTCTTACTGGCCAAAAAAAAGGAAAAAAAATAATTTGGTACCAAAACTACTTTCTTGATCTAAACACAGTCAATGTATTAGTATAATCTGCAATAATTTAAATTATAAAAATAGCTAGTTGTCAATTGTTATCAAAATTTTAATATCGTTGCTTATTACATTAATAGCCTCCATTTTACTGTGTATCAGTATTAGTATTATTTTGTAAGTTTAAGCAGCTTAAATGTTGATAAATACACTTATTAAAAATGAGTTATTATGAAGAATCTTAGAATTGATCAATCAAATTTTATTTTACTCATTCACTACACGGAGAAACTCTTGATTGTAAAATGTAGTATTATAATATTTTCACAAGAGTTCAGATGCAACCTAGAATAAAGTCGAAAAAAAAGTATTAATTGCCATAGCGATACGAATTCTAAATTTTGTATATCAATTATAAATGCACTCCTAACATGATAATTGTCATTTTGAGTTGGAAGGACCAATATTTTCGATAGCAAATTGACGTAAGGAAAAAGTGATATTTACAATAATAAATAATAGAACCGTGATTGCAATAACTATCAGTTCAAATAACATAAGTTATAAACACTCAGAGAAATTCCCTTTTGTGTCAACAGGATGTTACTTGACACAAATGGAAGTTCCTCTTGAACTTAAGGTTAAGATGATTTTCATTTGTCTCCGAAAGGATCTTTTTGCAGCAAACGTTATCCTTTTGCGACAAACTTTACGTAATCTAGCAGCCAAATAATTCCGTTTGTGTAAAAAAGATATTCACGTGCTCTGTATATCTGAATCAGTGAAAAGTCACTGATTGTCAATGAAATCTCACTGATTCAAATAGCTAGAAGCCGGTCACTGACAACCAGTGAAAAGTTACTTATTCATTCAGTGAAAGTTTCACTTTTGAGAGTTGGCAGCACTGCACCACGTCAATTTAACAGTCATAATAAAATAAGATTTTAGTACATACAATGAAATAATCATAGTAAAAACTTAAAACCCCTTAATGTGATCAAATATTAAAAAATGTGAAAAGATTTGATGCTTCTAAATGACAAAAAACCTCATATATTTCTTTACTTTCAAGATTCGACTGCCTTATGTACAAACCCGTCAAGTATGTACTTTTTATACGAGTTAGAGTATATTTTTCCCACAGTAAACTCAGCACACTTACAGTCCGAAAATTCCAACATTTATTTCTTAAAAAAATTATTTTTGCTACTTAAGTAAAAGAATAACAACAACGCTTTACTTTAAAACTTAGAGGTTATGTCTCGCATGATTTACTCTGGTGTTACTGAATTGATTAGTGAAAAGTCCAGAATCACTGATTAATCAGTGAAATGTCCAACTAACATTTCAATCAGTGAATTTTTTACTGATTCATATTGGGATCTGAAATCATGACGTCACAGCGTCACGTGATATGCAATATGGAGGCAACAACGGGGTCACTTTTCCTCTAATACATGCGATGCGAAGGGTTTCTAATTTATTTTGCAATTATTTCGAAGAACTGGAATGCAGTATCTGCAAAAATGGTTAGAGTAGACATTTTAAGAAAGGACAACAAAATTGTGCACGTTGGACATGTTATAAATTCAGAACAAATATCAATTATAAGTTGATGGAATTGTCATACAGTGTATTGTTCTCCTGAAAAATGGTTTGTTTTTTGTTATTTAAGGAGAGGGTTAAGCATGGCTAGGTAGTCGTCCTTCAGAAACTAAATTTAAAATATAATATAAAGAAATATGAATTACGTTATCTGTGAACATTTCAGACCCTCTCATAAACGTACAAAAAAAAGTGGCTTCCATCTAGTTTGTACACTGAGAAAAAAAATTTTTGGATCCAAAGAAATGCATTTCTTTGATTTTATTCATTTGAGCCAAAAAACCGTTTACTTAATTGTACTACATATTGTTTAAAAGCAACAAACTCGTGCACTAATTCAAAGGAATCATTTCTTTGGGCGCCATTTCTTTGAAATAAAGAAATATTTCTTGGCCTCAGAATATGAGATAATTAACTCAAGGAATTGATATCTTTAAAACTAAGAACCTAGTTTCCTTAAATCTTGCTTTCGCATCCAAAGAAATATTTTTTTAGTTCAATAATTTTGAGCCTTTGAATTAAAAAATATTTCATTTGAAATAAGTAACTCATCGATGCGTGAAACAAATATTTTGGTTTCTTCGAATCAACGAAATATTGACATAAATGAAAGCAATATTAATTAAGTGAAAGCGATATTTCTTTCGTTCTAATAGAACGTGTCATTAGTCGAATAAAGTAATTTTTTCACTTAAGTAATAATTTATTCACTTGGAAGATATGTTTCTTTTAATAAATAGAGTGAAGCGATTTATGTCCAATAAATATTTCCTTCAAGTGAAGAAATATATTTTTGAAATAACTTCATACACCATTCGTTCGAAAAAATATTTTGGTAAAATTCCTTATTTGTACTGAGTAGTTCAGACATATACCGCCAGATGCGCAGATTTTATAGTCTCACAAAAGAAATGGATTCTCCAGTCTTTAAGTTAGCCATACATTTTCACCGTAGATATAATCTGAAAAATGTGGTGATTTGTGTTTATCGGTCTTCCTAAGCATTGGTCAGTTGGTCTTGCTTGAAATTCTTTTTCCTACTCCGCGAAAATGAAAATAAATATATTATTATAAATTATAATCATTATAATTGCATTGACTATTTTTTTTCAATGAATGGCCCTGCTTCATTTTCATACTTTAACTATTCAACATTTTTAAACAATAGGAGAACTTTCTGTTTGAGTAAATTGTTCTTTGAATCAATTAATATTTTCTCAACTCTGTTACGTCTTTTTTTTAACAATATGCCGCATCTTAGAAACAAATAAATATTTATTTCCGTTGAAAAAAATTTCTTTGTTGCAAAGAAATGTTTAGTTTACCAAAAAACACGCTTATTTGAATCAAAGAATCATATATTTGGTTCAAAAGAAACTTTTGCTCAGTCCGAGTTACATTTATTTGTATGTAATAATTATCTTCTTGGACTTACACCATACTTCTTTACATTACGGAACTCACCTATCATATCAAATACTTATTTATTACAGACAATAACAAATCTATTTCACTCAACGCATATTTTACAGTGTCGAGTAAGTATTTCTATGCCTTAAGCATGGCGTTCCTAAGATCCCAACAAAAGATTTCTTTAATCTGAAGAAATATTTCTTCGGCCATATTCTGCTCTACCATTTCTTTGAATCAAAGAAATTTCCTTTGATTCAAATAAGTTTTTTTTTCAGTGTACGATAAATAAATTGGACACATCCTTGAAAAGTGGACAATTTTCTATTTTTAAGTGCGTTTTAGTACACTTTTCACATAAAAATACCTTAATTAAGTAGACAGTGAGATTTTACTTACAATAATAAAAATGATGAGTGATATACGGAACATAACATGATTTTAGGTTATGTGTTCTATAATAACGACGATATTAATTCATAATTTGGATATGTATACCATTAAGCCATTTCCCTTTCAGGGTAGGCGTGACACTACCCGATTCGGGTAGTGTTTCTAGGTGGATAGTTTTCTTGTAGTTATAAATAACTACAAATTTGGTCTCACCACACCCATAATATGCCAACAGCACACAGTATTCTCGAATGGTCACCCATCCAAGTACTAACCGCGCCCAACGCTGCTTAACTTCAGTGATCTGACGAGAACTGGTTTTTTCAGCGTGGCATGGCCGTTGGCCAATATAATTTGGGTATAATGACTCATTTTAAGTTGTTCCTCACATGTGTTATTATATTAAAGTAATAAAAGAAAATAGTAGCATCGAGATAGAAAATAATTATTTTTTAAAGAAATCATATGTGTAATGCAGACAAGAAGGAAAAAATGCTTTTTCCAACTGTATGAGGCCCAAATACATGAATTCAAACTTGTCTTCTGGTGCTACTTAAATTTCTTATTGATTATATTGCTTCAAACTGAACGAAATATAAATGAAATAATAAGTTTTATTACAAAATTCAAATGGATCATATAGTAAAACCTGTAATATGACGAATACGACCCCGTTATTTTATTACTATATTTAGCCACCAGTTGGCGTATCTTTGTATTTCAGATCCCAGTTTAGAGAGTGGTTCTAAACAAAACAGGAAGAAGACGATGCTTTTGTTTCAAGACAATTTTTTCTCTAAGTGAAAATAGGTTAGACAAAATTACCATTGTCAATAGGAAGGTGCTATAAAAGGAAATATACTTTAATATCGTGCTTTGCGATAATTCCCATTTAAAATAGGAAATTCACTGCCGAATGGCGTCATATTCGCCGAGCTTCATGAGGATGACCAAAATCCTCAATCCAATAATTTGTTTTACCACAAGAACAAATCTCTGTGCTGCTGCCTCGGAGATCCGTGTTCGATTCCCGCCAGCGTTGCTTTCTTCTAACACAATTGTTTCTTTTTCAGCGTAGAATATCATAAAAATGGTTAGTTGTATGTTTAATGCTGTTGGAACGGTGTCCAAAAAATAGCGAAATTTGTGGAGCACTCAAACTTTATCACTAAGATTCGATAAATCGGGATTAAGGTTTTATAAACGCACCTAGAAAATGTTATAGGCCCCAGAAGGGGTTTCGCGGTGGCAGGACATTGAGTAAGTCTTTCGTTTTTCGAAAAAAATACGGTAACTGCTAAAAATTGAGAGTGGAATAGTGTAGCAACGACGTGAAGTGTAAAGGAAGCCGACTGACGCGGGATGACAGCTGAGAGCTTGATTGTACTATCAATAACAGTCGAATCTGCATGCCGCAACCACCTGTCTTGACCGGAATTTTGAATTTATATAAAAAATGCGATTGGTGATTTTTTTGTTTTGTTTATTGGCAAGTCCGAATGATTAGCGAATGCAATATTATCACTGTAATTTAAATAAATAATTAACTTCTTTGAGTAATAAACGTTGTAACATTATTCATTAGTTTAATGATTATTAACTTTATCTATCTTTTAACGACGCCTGGATGTGAGAACGTTTTCCCCTTTTTTATGAATTTAAGTTCTTAATTTAATTGTATCGTGTTCTCCTTTCATGAAATTACTTCATGAGTATTAGGATCGTCCGACGATTTGCTGTGTCCTAATCAGGAAATTGGTGCCAAGTATGCACGCCGGCACCAATCCTGTAAGGACGATAAACCTGAAACGAATTGATTTGTTAGCTACAATAATATAAAAAGAAACTTTATCCGTGATTTGAGGTTCCCAATTTACATTAAAGTGAACTTCGCTCTTTTCTAATTTTAACCCTTTAATTTTGAAATAGTTCTCAGTTATAAATTCTCTTGAAATATAATTTTCCTCATATCCAGTGTCCAGAATTGCTCTTACTTGAAATGTTCTCATATTAACGTTTTTCTATAAAAGAGATTAGAAACATCATGAGGATTGTGAGGTCACAGAAGCGAGGTCCGAACTGTTCGTTTCATCTATTCTTTTTAGATTCCGGCTTGCAGGAGTTCGAAAGACATATCACGCATGAATAAGCCAATGTTTTTTTAGTGGTTTTCCTACGCGACTTATGATTTCGCAGATTAGATAATTTTTAGGAGTCCTCATGACTTCGCTCAAACCTAATTAATTGAAACCTATGAATTTTCCCCTCCCTTTAGAAGGACTGAGTATTAATTTATTTATTTTTATTCCGTTAAATAAGACGCCATTCCGTGCAAACTTGGTGCAATGTTTGTCCTCCAGAATGTTGTCTCATTTTCCTATCTGATTTTAAAATTTATGTAATATAATTTTCTTTTTATTCCACCCTTTTTCGTGGTAAATTCAAATTGATAGGTGTAAAATTCTACCCTTGAGAACTATTGCTACCTTGAATTCAAAAATGATTGCTTCTCCCTCGAGTAATTCATTGCCAAATTGACTAAATCAATTTCGAGCAGCCATACTGGCATTCATGAGCTCCCGTATAAGAACGGGTTGAAAATGAATGAGCGATCCTTAAGATCTTCAGTGTTACCCTTAATTGATTTTGTCCAATAAACTTAATTATATTCCAGTGTTCATACTGGCATTCTTGAGCTCCCGTATAAGAACGGGTTGAAGAAGAATGAGCGATCCTTATGATCTCCAGTATTACTTTTGAATCAACTATTGTTTTGACAGGTCATGAGAGGGGTTAGTTCTCAAGGTTTACTTTCTTTAGCTCGAATCTATTTTTCCTGATAAGGAATATCAAAGATTTTAAAAAAAATTGTCCCCGGTCCTTCTTATCATTTGATTACCTGGCTGCTAATTGTTTTATATCTCATACGATGCTGTCGCGCAAGTGCTTCCTATGAGTCAAACGCTCGACCCAGTGTTCAGTTGAACCCTCGAGCGCAGACTGACGATTCGAGTGATCCTTGGTAATCACACAGGTCCCGTCGTCGCGGGTCCTCGCATCCCCACTTATCGTATAGGTTGCGCACGCAACCGCACCTGTTTCGCATAGCGTTACATGCGACCTATATAACTCTTTCGCCCAGGAATTCGCAAGTTACTCAGTAGCGTACTTATTTTCTATTTCGCCCGCTTTTGAGTGTAATTCATAGATATAAAATATTTATTTTATACTGAACCGTTTCAACGTGGTCTCGGGAGAAGAAAAATGTACAAGTGATAAAAGGATGTTGCTGTGAAAACTCGTTGATAATAATTGATAATAAAAATCAGGGCTCTGAGGGGAAAAAGTGTTCTATGATTTTAAGAATTGAAATAATATTATGTTATTTCTTATGAAAGAAAAAGCATTGTTTTTTTACGAAAAAACTTATCCTCTTCCGAGACCACGTTTATTATTCTAAAATGAAATTAATTAATTATTTAAATTATAGTGATAATATTGCATTCGTTAATCCTTTGGACTTGTCAATAAAAAAAAATAAAAAAGAAAAACCGGTGGTACAACTGTGCACATGTACAGACGAGATACTCCCATCTGTGCACGTCGAGGGCCAGCGGTAAAACTATGCACGTTGCTGGCCACTGGCACAACTGTGCACGTGTATAGATGGAACACTACCAACTGTGCACGTCGACAGTTAGACGTTCACTGATGGGACGCTCCCAACTGCGCACATGCACAGTTGGGAGTATCCCATCTGTGCACGTGGACTTGTGTCTTAAAAATCTGATCGTATCAATTAAGACGCGCACAGTTGGGTGTCTTCTATCTGTACACGTGCACAGTTGGGAGTGTTCCATCTGTGCACATAAAATGTTAGTTGAGTATCATCTATGCACGTCTAAATGTTGAAGTGCACAGTTGGGAGTGTCCCATCTGTGCACATGCACAGTTGTGCGAGTGAACAACATCGTGCACAGTTGTACCACCGGCCCTCGACGTGCACACTTGCTCCGTGCACAGTTGTACACCTCGAAAATTGAGACGTGCACAGCTGGGAGTGTTCCATCTGTGCACTTGTACAGTTGGGAGTATCCCATCTGTGCAGGTCGAAATGTAGCCGTGCACAGATGGCCGGTGCACAGTTGTGTCTGTGGCCAACAACGTGCACAGTTGTACCAATGGCCACCGACGTGCACAGATGGGCTCGTGCACAGTTGCTCCGTGCACAGGTGTACCCTTCCCACAAAAAAGTCTACAATGATAGAAAATAAGAAATTCACCCTATTAAAGCAAGACTTCTCTCCTTTTCGCTTTAACAGTCTAGTCTCGGCCAGGTTTGGCGCTGATCGGATAAATACACTAATAGTGAAAAATGATTTTTTTCCAAGTTATTAAACAAATAAAGGGAGTCCAGGCCGCGGCTGGCCAGCCTCCAAATAGTGGCTAATCAGCCCTTAACTGGTGGCTGACCAGCCAATAACTAGTGCCTGACCATATCCCAGTAAGAAGGCTTGAATAGAATAGGATTGAAAAATGCAATTACTGTGAATACCTGATTTTCCCTTCGTTCTCTTATATCAGAAACAGTATTAGAAAGAAGCAACTGCTATTCCTGTCAATACACCTTGAAAAATATAATTTTCTGGCTATCTCTAATACTGACTTGAATCAATCGAATTTACATACAATTTATTCGCAATTAGTAAATTATTTACTATTACTATGCATGTACAATTATTAAAGTCATATTAAAATTGATTTCATCTACATTGAATTCAAATTTTCAATTTATTTAAGATAACTATTTTTTTTAAACACATAAATTATATTTGGAATTTAGGTATCACAAAATGTATTACACTCAATTCAGTTCATTATATTGAAATTGAGGATAATACATTACATATAAATCCAATGTACATTTCTTGAATTCAAATCACTTGATCTGTCCGAAGTGCAAACTTGAATTCATTTAAATAGACCCTTCCTAACTTATATTCCAAAATGGATAATTCAAACAATTTTATGCACACATTTCTTGAAGGAATTAGAGTGAATTACATACACTTCAAATCTATCCTGCTTTACGGAATACGAGAGAGGTGTCATTAACGCTATATGAATAGCCGGAAATTACATTTTTGAGATAACCTATTCTATTTTTGTACATTGAAGCCTAAAGGGAAAATCAGGTATTAAAAATAATAGAATTATCTCTGCTTTTACGTTAGAATCAGAAATTTGTAATCTTATTCTATTCAAGCCTTCTTACCGGGATGGTTTGGCCTGGGGCTAGCCAAAAAAAGTTACACGTTTGGGCAGCCCCAGGCCAGACCATCTGGTCAGCGTTAAGACGGGAAACCAGACGGTCTGGTCTGGGCCGGGCCAGCGCCAGAAGATTTTTCCACATGTGATTGATTAACTGTGACCTCAATCCCAGATAATACTTAGTATTTATGAGTCACAGGGAAAATACATTTGTTTAAAGAATTTGAAATTAGTTAAATAATACATGAAAACTTGTCTTTCACGAAACAATAATCATTCATGCCAAAAGAAGTTTTAGAAAATGTCATAAACATAAAGAGGATGGGGGGCCAAAGTAAAAAATTATAGGGGGGGGGGGCACTTAATTCTTAGAGAATTCTGAACTGAAGAAATGGACATAATTTAATGTATAATAAGCTGATAAGAAGTAGGTCTTTTACGCATCCATACGAGAAAAGATTGAAGAAAATTGTAATATCTCGTTTCATCAAATTTGATTAGCGTTTATGCAGACAGTAACAGTTCTTTAAAATGTTTAGGTTATTTTAGTTCGCATTTAATTTGTCGAAAAATCTAGGAAAGGGCCTAACTAGATATACGCGTTATTGTATTAAATAGTGCAGAATTTTTCCTTTGAAATAAACTTGAGAAACCTAAAAAATTAATAATATTTTTCTAATTATTTAGTAATATAGGTGTCTCGGGTAGTAAGTAGCTAAATTTTATTCTATGAGACATACTATTATTGAAATTAAGGAAATTTTTATTAATAGTATGTTTACTGGAGGGAGAATGATGGAAATATCATTTTGATAAGAGTACATTATTGTGATGTGTAGGAGAAGAAACGTGACGCCCCTCTTCAAAATCAGGCGTTGAATTCACGAGAATCCCCACTACACAACCGGTGAACGTCATTTAAAAATCACAGAACACCTCTACAATGACCAGTTGGTCGTGCGCATCCACTGCTCGTGTTCTATGGGAAAGTGTCAAGTGTATCTTGCAAGTCAATCGTTCGGCGAAAAAATGCAAAGTGCGCGTAAAACATCCTACAATCGCAGTGATCAGCGATAATTTAATGTTTGTTTTTCAAGTTGATGAAGCAAAATTGCTATCAATTTATATTATTATTGTTCTTATAACTTCAAAACTGCCGGAAAACATTGTTTAGAAAATTTAAATTATACAAAGAAAAATATACAATTAATTTTGAATTTAGAGACATTATATGTATATATAGTGATATATGGAAAACAAATGTAACACAACTTATAAAAAATTTCACTGTAGCAATATAAATGATAAATATGTATAGTTATTCAAAATAACTGCATAGACAAAAAATTAATCTGTTTTTGAGTACCATTTTAAATAATCTAAATAACAATAAAACTCATATCTATGAAACCGAATTAATTCTATTACAAAAGAAAAGTTGAAGAAAACTTTGGTGCTCTTATATCAAAATATATTGTTCTTAATTAAATAGGAGAAACAAGAGGTAATTCCGTGGGTTACACAAAACATATATCGGTACTAACATAATTTGCCGTTTTTCTTTGCGGCTTACATTAGCTTGCTTAGGATATTTTTCAGGCAGCGCGGCGCGACGATTCGTAAGTAAAGATGATCTTTTCTAACTCCGTCGCGATTGGCCGAACATTATGTGTACGGACTTCCGGTTCTTTTTGATTCGCATAAATGTATATATATATATATATATATATATATATATATATATATATATATATAATGTACGGACCTTATACTGCAGATTTTTAAACTAAATACATATAAATATAGGAATAGCACACGATTATTTTCATTTCAATGTTTAATTTTAACTTTTATTATGCAAAAAGAATATGTGATTATTACGAGGGGTTAACAGCTTTTGAATCAAGATGCCCACCAGTTTCTGAATTCTTTAAATTATTTGAATTCTTTTAAATTTCCATGAACTCTTTTGAATTACTTTGAACTCTTTTATGTCATTTGAATTCCCTGGAATTCTCTTAAATTCTCTTGAACTCTCTTGAATTCTTTTTAATTATTTTAAATCCCCTTTAATTTGTTCAAATACATAAAATAAATTCAACTTTATACGAATTAATTCTTAAACCCTAAGGATTACAGTAAAGTACGCTACACATACATTATATGAGACTACTACGTTTCATGCATTTTATTGTATTTAAATTCTTTTATTCATTTGAATTTTTTAAATTTTTGGAATTTTCATGAATTTTCTTGAAGTATTTTCAATTCACCTTAAATTATTTTGTACTTCTCTGAAGATTATTTAATTCCTTCGAATTCTTTTGAAATCTTTGAATGTTTTGTATAAATATAAATTCTTTAAATTATTTTGAATTCTGGATTATTTGGAATTATTTACAAAACTATTAGAAGAGGGGTTATCACTACGGAATTCAGGCATAATCCTGTTTGTGAATTCTACAGATATCAGAATTGCGTATCTGTCACTGGAATTCCAGATTGTCACTGATTGGTTTCTAACCGAATTTTACTTATTATTATTTTTTTTTTTTGTTTGAAAGAATTATATGCCGCAAACGCCTTTACATCATCCAGAATTAGAATAGAAAAAGGTGTCTATTAGCCTCATGTATGATATCTCTTAATCTCTCAATAATTTATAAATTTAAAAAATCATGTGTAATATGGCAGCCCGGCCTCAAAAGAGTCGGTCTCATTAAAAAGGATGGGAACCGATTCCATATGACTTTGCTTGAAATGGACATTGCAGTATATTGCAGATACGAAGCCGTTCGAGAAACTGACCGAGTCACATAGTCGCAAACCAATTCAGTTTTAAAAATATCAATCTGCAATTTACAGATACGCAATTCACGGAGTCGTTTTTCAATGTGTTTTTTTTTCCTGGGTACCTCTTGAATTATTATTAATACAATCATAATACCAAATTGATACTTAAACCGACCTAAATTTGATTTCCAGTAGTTTAAAATTGTCTGTAAAAATAACAGCGTGCGCTTGACTTTTGTCACATATAGTACAACACAGAATGTTCAGTTAAAAAGTTTTATACTTACAATAACAGTATTAAAAGAAACATGATGGTGGACCTCGTCATGTTTCTTTATATATTCGTAGAAATCGTGTCTGATGATAAATGAGATTTACGTATTCGTCTAAGAAAGACGTGATAAGTCATTTCATTCAATTAATTTAGAAACATATATAAAGTGCTCTCTAAATCTAAATTAGTAGGAAAATAGTGCCAAGTCTTTTAAGAGAGAGTTGGCTATGGCGGCGGTGCGGGGCACGGTGAACATCACAAATAATGCCCGTGTTTGTTGATTTTTATATTAGATCTTTACATGAAATAGCATTTTTAGTTTAGAAAAATAGTGCTTTAATGCAATTTCTGTTTTGAAATACGAGTCAGAAGATTAACTATGAAAAAACAGTTTGGGCGGAAACAGATGAAAAAGTCTTTGGCACCAATTAAGTACTTATAGTATATTTTGAACGCAGTGTCTCGTCGTCCCGAAATTCGGGATGACTAGTGCAATATTTTTCATAAGCTTGGCTAGTAGTCCCGAATTTTCGGATGGGGGCGGGACGGCACCCCTGTGATTGGCCATAGAAATAATGTTGTTGGAACACCTACCCCTTTTCCAACGTCTCGTGGGGGCGGGAGGGCACCCCTGTGACTGGTCACATAAATAATATTGGTCCAACCCCCCTAATTTTTCGGGACGACTAGACGCAGCCTATTTTGAAAGAATTAAAGCATGTAAATATTAGGTTTTAATAGGTGAAGTATTTTTTCAATTTCTGATATCATAAATTTTTACTATAAACGTTCTAAATAAATTAAAATTATTTATATCTTGCAATGTGACGTACGCGCCCTATGTATTTCAGTTGTATTTCAGGAAATAAGATGTTATAACTGGGTTTTGTCACCTGCTTTATTTGTATTAATAAGAAAACATTCATTTATTATTAAAAAAGTCTGTAGCAATGTTTCTTCGTTCTATTACACCCTGCAGAATTATTATATTGTATCATAATCATAACTATGTCATAATTTTAGCTTTACCTTAAAAAATACACACATCAAACTCACATTTCGATCATAATTTCTAGGGCATTCAAGTGAAAGCACGACAGCACACTATGCACCAGCCCCCCCCCTCCCACCAAATATTTTTAACACTACCCTAACCCATTCTACCCCAAACGGGCTCTGTTGCAACAAAAACTAAAAATGTTGTGCCAAAAAGCTGTAGGAGTGATTACAAGTGCTAAGGTGATGGGGGAGGCGGCTGGTGACACGCTAGCCTGCCCCCTTTTCGAAATATCACTTTTGTATACGCGACCTTGAAGAACTTCAAATGCGCTCCATCAGCTCATCAGTAACAACTCTTGCACCCCCATGATAAAGGAGTTATCATCGATACAACGTGGGATGGGGGGGGGGGGGGGTGCTGGTGCGACTTTCGCAAAACATGAAGATATTCGAAATTTTATTTCGCTACATTTTTAGTTTTAAATGCGCTCTATCACACTGCAAATTAATTTTTTTTGCCAGTTAATTGACGATGATGTAAAAAGGGGAGCTGATGTTGATACACCTCTTCTGCAATAATAATCACATCCCAGTGGGCACAAAATTTGACGACGTTTTTACGACGTCGTTACGAGATCTTTTCGACGACTTTGAGACATCCTATGTCCATGCCGTTTAGATGTTTTTGCGATGTTGAAAAGACATCGTCAGATCGTATGACGTCTTTACGATATCGTAAAGACATCTTAACAAAATGGACATAGGATGTCGTGAAGTTATCGTAAAGATGTCGTAGCGATGTCGTAAAGACGTCGCCAAATTTTATGCCCACTGGGATTTCACTTGCAAAACATATTCTATTCCTAATGCGCTATGTTGCACTACCAATAATTTTAAAATCAAATAAAAAATAGAAAAGGTGTTGACTTCCTAACACCTGTGGCAAGTGATAAGACGTGAGAATTCAAATTCCCAAGTTTCCAAGATATTAAATGGTTGGGGGGGGGGG
>CAKNYM010049676.1:157885-173515 GCA_932195095.1 Andricus curvator | reverse complement strand
GTTTATAATGATTTTACACCAACAAATTGAACTCTGACAAAAAAGTGCCATAGAGGTTTCTTTCATAATTTTTCCCGTAGAATCGATTGCCGCTATTATTTTTTCGAAATAAAGAAATTTTTGGTAATTTGTTTAAATAACTTTTTATAAACAATGGCAAGCGTCTAAAGAAAAAATAGGGGTAATTTTTTTTTTTTGGCTACGCCATTGATGCAGTAGTTAGTTTGAGGCTATCTCGGCCAGATTCGGCTTGGGATACAACGGGTTTGGTATCACTCGTACAGGTTGAAATTGTTTATAACGATTTTACACCAATAAATTGGACGTTGACAAAAAAGTGCCATAGAGGTTTCTTTCGCCATTTTTCCCGTAGAATCAATTGCCGCTATTAGTTTTTCGAAATATAGAAATTTTTGGTAATTTGTTTAAATAACTTTTTATAAACAATTGCAAACGTCAAAAGAAAAAACAGGGGTAATTTTTTTGTTGGCTACGCCATTGATGCAGTAGTAGTAGGCTATCTCGGCTAGATTCGGCTTGGGTTTTAATGGGTTAATTTGAAATTATTTTAGGATCAAGAATAGTTTATGAAGTTTCAATCAAAAGTTAACATTTGTTCAACTACTGAGGCTTTCAAAATGAAAAATTTATATTTTTAACGTTAAAATCTGTTCAGAATCGTCCTGTAAATTCAATAATTGTTCAATTTTCAATAATCGCACTACAGTTCACTGTGATTTATTATAATAGCAAAAGTTCTTGGTAAAAGTGAAAAATTATTTTTATTGTACTTTCTTGTAGAAAATTATATATTACATATCCTACAAAAATTGACAGTAAAGTACAAGTCGAAACGTTGATGTGGATTCTAAAAGTGTATAGTTTGTATTTTTTTGTTTCTTGAAATTTGTACATTTCTACAATAAACTACTAGTATATACAACACAATTTTTAACTACAGTTTCCCAATATTTCAACTTTGGTGAAATCTTGTCTATTTTTTTTGTAAAGATTTGTAACATTGTACAATAATTACATGTACAATTAAAAGATTTTTATGACCTCTGTTATGGATTCAGGAATTAATTGTAAGGATAAATAAATCCAGATCTTTTCTTATAAAAAAAGATTATATTTTATATAATTTTGAGAGTACAAATACTGCAAAAATGCTAGGCAAACATATATTTAATTTGAATAAAAATAGTAAGCGACTGCTTAAGACGACAACCAGAGCAAAACTGACTCTATTTCACCTCCCCTGAAGATATTAGGCCCCTGGTTGGCCCATGATTGCCAATGTTTAGTCTACGACTCTATGGAGACTATGGGACTCTATAGCTGCAAGGCGCCAGCATGATCAAAATATACAGATGACTTCCACGATCCCTCGAAACAGTCTGCCTCAGCTCAAGTTAGCTTCAGTGTTATTCCATAATAATTTTCACTTCATAATAATTCCAATACTTTAATTAAACTTTAGTTTCAGGTATATTTATTTAAAGATTACAATAAACGTCATGACTGGTCAGACGAGACGAGACTCAGAGACTGAGTCCCTAACTGGAAGACCGACCCGAAGGGGGTGGTAGCGTATCGATTAGGGTTTCCAGAACTTTCTACTAGTCATATAAGCTACAACGTGGTACATTGTATTGATTATTCCACACACACACACACACACACACACACACACACACACACACACACACACACACACACACACACACACGCCCACACACACCCACACACACACACACACAAACACACACACACACATATTTAAGTTTATTGATAAATGAAGTTTATCATAGTTGCTATATATTTCACAATTTTCGCCGGTGATTAATGTGGCAACTTTTATTATAATTGGTTTGATTTTTTCTCCACATACTAAATCTATAGGTTTATGTCTGTTGTGGGGATCACAATATATCCTCCTAATACCGGTATATACGTCTCCTTATGAAGCAAATAAGGAGATTGTGAACATGCTGTTTTTGCACATCTTCTCAGTAAACTTGCTTCACAAGTATTTGTTTCATAAATTCTTAAATTAGGTTGATTTCTTTTACATATCAAATGTCTATTTATTTGTTTACATTTGTTAATTGTCTCTTTATCAGTCGGTACGTAACTATCTTCGAAGTCAATTATCAAATCATGGTCAAGAATTAAGGAAAGGAATATTTTGCCAAATTTGGTTGGGATTGGAATTATTCTTTTTACGGATCCTTCCTCGTTCTCAATAATTGGGATATTCCGGATATTAATTATGTAACTTAATAATCCATTTACTACCGCTATTGAGATTGAAATAATATCGAGAATTTTTTGGTAGTCTTCCCTGAAATGATATTTTGTTCTATGTTGCATTTCAAATTCTGCTAAAGTATTTTTCAAAATTTCGGGTGTTAGAATCTGAGGATGTATGATTCCATATCTTCCATTATTGATAGCATCTATTGCTGTATTAATATTTTCATTTATTTCTTCAATTAGGATAGTTGCTGAAATTAATTTCATATTAATAAAATTATCTTTAGTATTAGAATTTAGTTTTTCAATTGTTTGAGATTCTAATGAAATTATGTCCTTTACCTCGTGGTCCGTATCTAGTACTATTTTGAGGATTTTTGTTTGGTTATTTAAAACGGAAACAATGTTCTCATTGTCGGTATATAATTTATCAAATTCTGAATTTATTTGGTTTAAATCTGATTCAGTCAGA
The DNA here is from genome assembly GCA_932195095.1 of Andricus curvator. Classification (NCBI taxonomy): domain Eukaryota; kingdom Metazoa; phylum Arthropoda; class Insecta; order Hymenoptera; family Cynipidae; genus Andricus; species Andricus curvator. Next base: position 170,784 of record CAKNYM010049676.1, on the reverse strand, counting down.
GTTCCAAAAAGGGTTTTAGAAATATCACCTATGAAATTAGCTAATCCCCTTTTATGTCTTTGTTTTCAAAGTAAATTATCTAAAATTGTAATTTTGTTTATTAATCTATTACGTCTACGTTTTATTAATCTTATTTCATTTTTCGCTGTACATTCACTTTCGCATGTCTTTTCTATTAAATCAATTGTTTGTTCAATGGCTTGAAATCTACTTTCAATTGTGGTTAAATTGATCCCTATAATTAATTTCCACTTTTCATTATAAAGGTAAGCTTTCCCAATTTCCTCCATGTAAATGTTTCCATAGATTTCTTGAAGGACAAAGTTTGCTTGTGTTGTCGTTATCAGTATCGATAATAGCAGAATCATTATTTTTCTGAAACATAATATGGCATCACTTGATCAATATGAAGTTGAAGAGTTTTGCCTTCAAATTTAATTCTCAAATTTTTATTTGCTGTAATTCCTGTAACAATTCCTGGACCTTTCCAAATTGGGTCTAATTTATTCTGCTTTGTATTATTTTTCCATTTGACTTGATCTCCTATTTTGTAGACTGGATGGCTTTTTACTATATTTTCATCTTAACGTTTCTTGGTCTTCCCTTGTTCAATTTGAATTCTTTCTCTTGCTCTCCTAATGATGTTTTCGTGTTTGATTTTCCATTTCTTTATTAAATCAGCATAACTAGGCGTTGGTGATCTTGGTATCGCCGATGGAATTTTAGGATCTCTTCCGAATGTCATCTCAAAAGATGAGAAGCCTGTACTTGCATTTTTCATTGTATTAATTACAAATGTAATGAATTTCAAATTTTCATCCCATTGTTTACCATTATCTTCCATTGATGTTTTAATGAGATTTTTTAAAGTTGAATGCATTCTTTTTATGTTATAATTTTCTTGTGGATGGAAGGATGTTGTTTTAATATGCTTGACATTTAATGCATCCTCAAATTGTTGCATTAATTCCGATAGGAAGTTTGTTCCTTGATCAGTGAGTATTGTTTTAGGGGCTCTAACTGTATACCTTGTTAATCTGTCTTGAATACTTAAAATGTATTTGTTACCTAGTTTTGTTTCTGGCAGAGGACCAAAAAAATCTAACGCGATTTTTTCGTTAGGGTTAGTAGGTGTGTCTGGAATGATTGATTGTGCTTGATTAGTGACTCTTGTTGTCTTTTGCAATTGTCAAATAGGGCATGCTTTTACGTATTTCTTAATTTCTTCATCCATATTCTTCCATTCACCAATTTCTCTTGCCTTTTGAATTGTATTTTTCTCTCCAAGGTGGTTAGCGTGAGCTTCTTTAATGATGGTTTTCCTTTCTTCTTTAGTTAATTCTCTGGTTTTATTAAAACATACATTGAATCCTATTTCGGGGTAATAATCAGGTAAGTATTGTAATATTTCCAAAAGAGTTTCTTTTTCTAATGGTGTAAAGGTTGGGTCACCAAAAATCAATCTTACTATTGTCAATCCTCTATCTCTAAATTCTGTTATCAATAATCCTAAATAACGTATCCAATTTTCCTCATTATACTCGGGCATGCCTGCTTTATTTATTGAGTTCCAAAGTTTTCCTTCAGCGTTTGGTTTAATTTTAACTCAATTGTTCGTTACTGGATTTTCTTTCCATTCTAAAAATACTTTATATAGTTGGTTATCTTCTTCTTCTTCTTCTTCTGATGGTTCCTTAATTTTTACCTTTTCGTTATCTCCTAATACTCTTTGTTCAGTAATCATAGGTTTTTTTTTCAATACGGGTTCTTTACTATTACTTTCAGTATCAGAATCATTACTGTCTAATGGTACCATGGTATCTGAATCATTAACTGTTTCTTGATTTTGAAGTGGGAACAGTCTTTAAAGAAAATCAGCTGCTTTGTTTTCTTTTCCTTTTACGTATACTATTTCGTACTTATATTCTTCGAGTCTTAATCTCCATCGAAGTAATCTTGAACTAGGGTCTTTTACATTATGTAACCAGACTACAGCTTTATGATCAGTTTGAATTTTAAAGGGAATTTCCTAGTAGATACTGTCTCAATCTTTTCACTGCCCAAACAATTGCTAAAAGCACTTTTTCGCTAGTGCTATAGTTTTCTTCTGCTTTATTCAATGTTCTTGAAATAAATAAACATGGATGTCCTTTCTGTGATAATACAGTTCCTAATCCTTGATTCGAGGCGTCTGTTGTAAGTGTAAATTCTTCTTTGAAATTTGCGAATCGTAATACTTGTGCATTGGATAAAAGTTCTTTTAATTTTTCAAAGCTTTCTTGGCATCTAGGTGTCCAATAGAATATTACTTCCTTTCTTATTAAGTTGGTCAAAGGTTTAGCTATGGTGGAGAAGTTTTTTATAAAGTTTCTATAGTATCCAGCGAGTCCTAAAAATGATTGTATTGTTTTGACTGTAGTTGGCGTTTTAAAGTTTTTTATAGCTTCTGTTTTTTCTGGGTTGGGTTTAACTCCATTTTTTGTCATTAAATGACCTAAATATTCTAATTCCGGTCTGAGGTATTCACATTTAGATGGTTCCAATCGTAATCCTAATTTTTTAATTCTTTCAAAAACTTCGATTAAGTTCTTGTTATGTTCATCTAGTGTTTTACCGAATACTACTATATCATCAATGTAGATAAAGCATTTCTCACCTACAATACCTCTAAACGCATTATCCATCATACTTTGGAAGGTAGCTGGGGCGTTCTTTAATCCAAAGGGCATTCTATTATATTCAAAGTGTCCTTGTGAAGTTGAAAAAGCTGTATATTTTTTTGATTTCTCTTCCATTGGGATCTGGTGAAAACCAGCACTCATGTCAAACGCGGAGAATAATTTAGCTTGACCTGAATGATCTAGTATATCGTCTATCACTGGAAGAGGGTACGCATCCCGGTCGGTATCTTTATTGATCTGTCTACACGGAGAAAAATAGATGTTGAAGAAGACTATCTAGATATTACTAGTTAATATCTTAGCGATTTAACTATGGGACAGAAATCTAGATATTGAAGTAGAGAATCCATAGATATTAAAAAGAAGATTTTACCTGACAATATCCAAGATATCAAAGGGCAGAATCTAAGATATTCAACAGAAATTTTTTAATTATGCAAAAATTACCTGTAAAGCATGCCAATTTCTATAAAATCCAAAAGGATTTTGCTCTGTTCTTGATGTCCGAATCCTCAAGCATTGATAATAATACGCTGTTCAAGGCTAAAATAGGTGATGCCTGTAGCGCCAAGTCCTAATTTTCTTTAGAAAATTATAATATCCATGTCAAAAAACACTTAATCCATTTTCCGCCAAAATTTTTCACGCAATATATAACCAAAAAACCACAACACACACGACGATTGCTCAAGATACGGACAAAGCGGTGTTAAAATCTTTTGACGCCACGCCACACGTCAACGACATTGCTCCGATAAAATTTCGCTTTTCTAATATCTTAGATATTAACGGTTAATATCACATATTTTATCCTTTCAATATAAACAGAAATTGCCCTTTAATATCTTGTATATTGAATAGAAGATATTAGATATTATACCGTAATATCTGTATATTATGGGCAAATATCAAAGTTTTTAATATCTACTTTTCAATATCTATTTTTCTCCGTGTATAGTCTACAACCAATCTCAATCTGTTTCCCTTTTTGGGGACTACCCATAATGTTGAGTTGAATGGTGACTGTGAATGTCTTATTATTCCTTTATCTAATAGTCTTTGTGTTTCTTCTAAAGCAAATTCTCTATGTTTCTCGGGTAATTTGTGTGATCTAAGGTTTATTACCTTACCTGAATTTAAGGTGATCTTGTGTTCGGTTAACGTTGTGCATGGTAGTGGGTCTGTGTCTAAAGTAAATATTTCGTTGTATTTAACTATTACTTTTTTGATTTCCTCTCTGATTTGATTTTCAATGTGATCTAGTTTTGAAATTTTTAATAGTTAGATTAGTCTTTCCGATCCTATTTTGTTCTCTTTTTTAGAATTATAAATCTGATCCCTTGATTCAATAGCCATTATTTTTTCGTACTTTATAGTTTTTGTTAATTCTATGCGTTTCATGTTATAATTAAATATTGGTAAAGTTATTTTATTATTTTTTATTCGGTAAATACCATCCGATATTCCTTCTTGATTTTCTATCCAAACGTCTTGATTATTTTCTTCTGTTTTAATTTGACAGACTAAACTTGAATTCTGTGAGATGTATTCTCCATCATTGTGTAACGGTAGTTTTTTATTTTCTAAAATTAAATAATTTGTAGTTAATGAGTATCTATCGAATTTATTGAGGAATGGTAAACCTATTATTCCAGATTCCGGTAAGGGGGATTCAATAGGAATAATATGAAAAAGGTGGATTTTTCTAAAGTATGGAATATATGCTGCATCAGTCGTCTGATGTTGGTCATTTCCCATGCAGAAATTTTTCTTAAATTTGAATTTCTTATGATTATCTGGGATGCTGTCTTCTTTTATTAAATTAATGGAAGCTCCTGTGTCAACTAATAGGCTGTATACTGTTCCATCTCGACGTTTTCCTCGTATTGATTGCAGTTTTCCAGATACGGCTGACATTCTGTAGTCTCTTGATAATTTGGTTCTTCTTGAATTTCTACTTGTGTCATTTCCTGATATTCTAAACAATTTTCCTCTTCGTGGTTCTCCGAAGAGTCTATATCTTTAGTCATTTTCACTTGAGGGTCAAAATATCTCAAGTGTGCCACTTTTAAATCGATAGTTCTATTTGCAATCAATTTATACAGTTTTCGATTCGTTTTTATATTAAAATAACTCCCCTAAAATATTTTTGCATAAAATTTATTTTTTTCAAAGTTATTAACAATCAAAGTTCTTGATCATTTTTTTTCAAAAATTTATTACTCGCGAACGGTTCATCGAAATTCAATAATTGAGTTATGAAAATTTTTATTACGAAGTATACTTTACGCTAAAAAACTGATCGGTAGTAAAAAAAAATTTTTTATTGTTTAAATAATCGTTTGTTTTAAACAATTGAAAATTAATTAAAATTCTCCGCCTGTGAAAGAATTCATCCACGTTTCAATACATTCTAAAATCTCTTCCGAAAATTTTGGTGAAAAAAAAAGTTATTATTTTGCAGTGGTTCAAAAGTTATTGATTTTTTTGTGACCGCGCTCCGACCTCCAGCGCTGGTCGAGCACGCACAATTATGTAAACAAATGCATAGTTTAGGCGTTTATTGGAAGAAAGTAATCGTTTTTCTTTCTTAGTAACTTTAAATTATATGACTGGTAATATTTAGTGATTAGGATTGGTCATTCGATATTATTTGTTTATTTTATAAACAAATTTTATAAACAAAAGCATAGTTTGGTCATTTATAGACAGAAAGTAATAGTTTTTCTTTCTAATCGTCTTCAAATTACATAAGTGGTGATGTTTAGTGATCTCTTTAAGGCAAAAGTGGAGCAAGAATGAATTTTAAATGGATCCTGAAATTATTGAAATGATTGACAAGTACAACTTGGAAGCTAATTCTTCTAGAACATCACAAAACATTTCCAGTGATATCATTTGAAGGAAATAATAAAATAAGATTACCTTCTGTCTACAAATGGTTGAACTATGCATTTGTTCATAAAATAAACAAATAATATCAAATGACAATTCTTCTTCACGAAATATCACCACATATTTAATTTGAAGACGATTAGAAAGAAAAACGATCACTTTCTATCTATAAATGGTCAAACTATGCATTTGTTTATAACATGAACAAATAATATCGACTGACAATTCTTCGTCACTAAATATCACCACTTATGTAATTTGAAGACGATTAGAAAGAAAAACGATCACTTTCTAAACTATGATTTTGTTTATAAAATTTGTTTATAAAATAAACAAATAATATCGAATAACCAATCCTAATCACTAAATATTACCAGTCCTATAATTTAAAGTTACTAAGAAAGAAAAACGATTACTTTCTTCCAATAAACGCCTAAACTATGCATTTGTTTACATAATTGTGCGAGCTCGACCAGCGCTGGAGGTCGGAGCGCGGTCACAAAAAAATCAATAACTTTTGAACTACTGCAAAATAATAACTTTTTTTTTCACCAAAATTTTCGGAATTGATTTTAGAATCTATTGAAACGTGGATGAATTCTTTCACAGGCGGAGAAGTTTAATTAATTTTCAATTGTTTAAAACAAACGATTATTTAAACAATAAAATTTTTTTTTACTACCGAACAATTTTTTAGCGTAAAGTATACTTCGTAATAAAAATTTTCATAAATCAATTATTGAATTTCGATTAGCCGTTCGCGAGTAATAAATTTTTGAAAAAAATGATCAAGAACTTTGATTGTTAATAACTTTGAAAAAAATAAATTTTTTGCAAAAATATTTTAGGGGAGTTATTTTAATATAAAAACGAATCGAAAACTGTGTAAATTAATTGAAAATAGAACTATCGACTTAAAAGTGGCATACTTGAGATATTTTGACCCTTGAGTTTGAGGTGGTCATTTGGGGTTTTGGGTATTCTGAAAATTTTGAGGTTTAACATAGCATTGGGCCGCGAAGTGCCCTATTTTTCTACATTTATGACATTTCATTTGTGATCGATCAACTAGTGGTAAATTTCGGTTTCGTGTCTTAAATGAGAATGGTTTTGTATTCGCCTGAGGTCTAGGTATAGATGTTGACATTTGTGGTCGTGAGAACTGGGGTATGATTTTATTGAATGTTTGTGGACGAATGGGTTGCGCTTTTCGCAGCCACATATCCATCTCTACTGCCGAATTTTGTGCTTCCGTCAAACTAGAGGGTTTTTGAGCTTTAACCTGAAGTCCTATTTCCCTTTTTAAATTTAACAAATACCGTTTTAAACATTCTCCGTCTTCAATGCCTAGTGAAATTTTTCTTTCTGTCCTATTCGTATGCTCTCCCTGTACAGCATATTTTAATTCGTTTACTACTTCTCGAAATCTTAAATTAAAATTTTGAACCGATTCCGCCTGCCCCTGTTCTATTCTTTCTAATTTAGACCTTAATGCAGATACTGATCCTAGCTGTGATAAATTTTGTCGTAATACGTTGTATAATTCATCAAAAGAATTTATTCTTGTATACCTAATTGCTTTCTCAGCGTTACCTTTTATTTTCTCGGCTATAATAAAATCTAGTAAAAGGTCGGGTTGACCGCATATTTTCTTTCCTCTTTTTACGGATTTTATAAAGTCTTCTATACCTATATCGTCGTAACCGTTTATTTCTTTTATGGTTCTAATTATTTCTTTGGCCGTCAGTAAATCGATTGAACCGGAGGGTGGTGCAGTTGGAGGGTTGTCTGAATTATTGATTACGCGAAGTGGGTTAGGGTCACGCGGTATACGTCTTTCCTTTCCCTCTTCACCCTCACTCTCGTCACTCTCGTCACTCGTAATGTCGGGGTGATCCGTGACGATCTCCCCTTTAAATCCTAAAGACTTCCCTATATTTTGAATCTCTGTCATTCTCCCCAACTAAAACGTTCATATTAACTATTATTTGATTCAATGTAGACTCCATTCCGTCCATTCTAGTTATGAATAATTTTAATAATTCCTCGGTGGTCATATGAGTAGGAGATTGGGACTTATTTGGGGAGGATGCTCGGGACATGTTTCCTGCTGCAAGGAAGGGGTTATTGATTTCTTCAATTATGTCTGTCGAGTCAGAGTCTGTGTCAATAGTAAAGAATGTCGTTTTCTCTCTATACTTTTCGAATGCCAATTTTTTTTTTCAATTTTTTTTTATTTCAAGTTTAAATCCTATGATTTTCTTCTCGTTGATTAACGTGACAGGTTTTTCCCGTTTAAACAATAAGATTATCTGAGAGGGCTAGACCCACGTGCAGATAAACTTAAAGTAGGTTTTTGTTTTTTAAGGAACACAGAGGCCAGGGAGCACCATGAGCGTGTGTATCGTCGCAAGCCTGAAGTTTGGTAGTATTTGGGCGCAAATTTTATGATTTTAGTCATAAAATTTACTCTAAAAATATCTTCGAACTGTACAATATTTCTACCTTGAAATTAACACCACTTATAACTAATCTTCTTTACTTACAATATCTTCGTTGACTCGCCGCCGACCAACCCCGCTGGGTGTTGACTCTTCCTTCAAGATGGAGACCGTAGACTCCTGAGGAAATCGATACCTGGGCGTTGGCTGCTGCGCTGTGGTACTGCGTTGATGCTCTGTGGATAGGCCGTTGCCTCTTCCGCCTGTTTGCGGGCCTCGTTCTTTCAATTTTCTTCTTAGAATTTCTTATTCAATTGTTTTCCGTAGTATAGTGCCCTAATTGGTTCAGACACTACCAAACAATAAATACTACTTTTCTTTTTTTAAATTCCTTTCTTCTTTTTGAGTTTTTAATATCTTACTTTTTTCGGTTTTCGGGTCCCCCGTAGATAGATCCGGAGTGTTCTTGAGTTCAGTGGAACTCTCCTCGTCGTCTTGGATTCTTGTCTCTTCTTTTTTCTTCTCTTGAATTCCGTAGAATTCTTATCTTTGTCAAAAATAATTTCCGTAGAAATCTTCCTTTTTGTATTCCGTAGAATGCACAGTCCTTTTTGTATTCTTGAATTCCGTAGAATTCTTTTTTCTTTCCAAGTTCGTTTCACGATGATCGGGCTTTTATGTGATATCCTCCTTTTGTCGATTCCGTGGAATACGAGGATTCGAAAGGGTTCAGGAATTAATAATTCTAATACTTCAATTAAACTTTAGTTTCAGGTATATTTATTTAAAGATTACAATAAACGTCGCGACTGGTCAGACGAGACGAGACTCAGAGACTGACTCCTTAACTGGAAGACCGACCCGAAGGGGGTGGTAGCGTATCGATTAGGGCTTCCAGAACCTTCTACTAGTCATACAAGCTACAACGTGGTACATTTTATTGATTATTCTACATATATATAAAGATTATATAGGGAGTATTATGCTTATAACCAGGGTACATAACACGTCAAACACCCAAATTAAAAAATGTAAAATCCTGTTGTTTTCTGTAATACCTTGTAGATTTTTACGACAAAGTAAAACGCATATTATCAATAAAAAGTTATACAAATTTTTGAATTGTCGAAAGTTATACTTTATTGGTAATTTTTTTTTTTGCTTTTCTACAAGAAAATACAAGAAAAAATTAACTATTTGTATTTAACTGTATTTTTTTGGTTAAATTTTGTACATTTTTCACAAAAAAGTACATGTTTCAACCAAGAATTACAGTTATAGAAATGTTGTACTTTTTTGTAAAAATTTTTTCCACCAAAAATTTTTAACAAAAATTGTTCAACTTTCAACCGAATTTCAACCAAAGAAGATAAATCCTCGTTGAAAAATATAATACATCGTTCGATATTTCAACAAAAAAGATTAAAATTTTTAATTGAAAACTAGCAATGTTAGCTAAATTGCAGGTTTGATCAGTATTCATAACAATTCAATTGATAAATATTCTAAAGCACGTGCTTACAAAATGTGTATTCCACCAATTTAAAATCCTATCGACTTTCCTTTTTTTGTACTGTTCGAATATTTTTATTTATGTAATTACTTTTTATTAAGTTTTATTTAGTTTTCAGTTTTAGTCGATTCACTCATTGACAATAAATTAAATTTTACATGATTTTTATTAATATTTTTGAGTTCTCTTCCATACTACATTTGAATCTCCCGCATATCCCGATCTGTCCCGAATGGTCCCGAACCAAAAAATCCCTTAAAAATGGCGGCTCCGACGCCTTCAAGTAGGCACAGATCGTTTCATTGAATCCTACATCCAGTGTATTATATATATCAATCAGTGGTTATTACTTTTGTACTTTAGATTTTAAAAAGCGTGACGTATACTTTGAAAATTATCCATTTTTAACGATCTACTTTCACGAACCTAATTTTAGAATACTTCAATTTTAAACTAAGTTTGGAACTATTTCATTTCTAACGGTTCCATTAACCTTGGATTCATTATTTTTAAAGCTTCCAATTATAAATCATATAATTTTCAACGTTTTAAGAATACTTCAAGTTTGCAGGTTTACAATATTCAAAATTCTTCAATTTTGACCAGTGAAAATAACAGTGAATGTTTTTTTTTTTGCACAGAAATCTCATTTTTTTAATAATAACATCTATCCCATCACTTTGGATGTCATTTGAAACTACATGATATGAAACCTCTACTTAATTTTTATCATTAGTTTTAAAAGTTTAAATTCGAAAATATTCGTTTCGAAGTTTCTCAATTGTTAAATCCTCAATCAGGAACGTTACTACTTTTTTAATGCCCTACTAAAAAAAAAGTCAGAAATCGTTACAAATGATCAGAAGTTCTGACGATTCCTGAACTTCCTGACCATTCCTGACGAGTCTGACTATTTCCGAAGATATGCTAATTCACATCCTATCAGGTAGCTCATCGGCTAGGACCGCAGGTAGGCCAACAAAAGAGATACGTCAAAACGGACAAAATTTTCAGATTCACCTTCAGAGTCATTTAATATGTAAATATTAATGATTAAATATAAGTAAAAAGAGAATATGCCTAAATAAATATAAATAAATAATATAAACATCCTGGGAAATATATAAGGGATGAGGTTTTATGGCATTCTATTCTAGGACCCCTAATAAAATGATTATCCGTCGTACCCAAGCTCTAACGATTTCTGAACATTTCTCACGAATTCTGACTTTTCCTGACGATTTCTGTCGAGAAACGTAACGAAAGTGGTCAGAAATGGTCAAAAGTCCTGACTTTTTTTCGGACGATTCCTGACTTTTTTTTAGTAGGGTGTTTGAATTGTTATGCTAGGTTTTTTAACCAGATAAAACTAATTTCAAATGTATAGTTTCTAATGCTGTTATAGAATTATTAAATTTTTACGGGCATTAAATTTGAACTTAATCAGTGTTGGAGGTTGCCAGTTTTTAAATTTCACTATAGAAAAACAAGCATTCGGTAATATTTCTGGGGATACTATCGTCATCAAGAATTTATGACTCTTTGATATTAATTACAAAAACGTAGTACTTAAGGTTGTTGGAACGGGGTGCACAAAACGTGGTAAAATCTATGAAGCACTCAAAACTTACCAACGACCGACGATGATGCGGTTTTCAAGTTTTAAAAATGCACTTTGAAAATTTTCTAGATCCCGGAAGGCGTTTCGCGGTGGCGGTAGTGGGGGCAAGTCTCTGGTTTTTCGAAAAATCTTCGGTAACTGCTAAAAAATGAGAGTAAAGTGGTGTAGCAACGACGTGAAGTGCGCAAAAAGCCGACTGACAGCTGATGGCGCTGATAGCTCGACCGTACTTGATCGTACTTCAAAAATGCACTGTCGGTAAGAGTCGCATCGGTCTTGGCGGGAATTTTAAATTAGAATGAAAAATGCAATTTGTGTTTTTCTTTTTGTAATTGTTTATTGACATGTCTTACTTGGTCTCGGAATAGGAAAAGTGTGGCAAGTGATAAAAGGATGCCGCTGTGAACTCGCTGATAATAATCGATAATAATAATACTGCAATTAAAAAAAATATATATTAATTGAATTATTTACATATCTTGCCCTATTGTAACGTATAAAACACATATGGAAATGGCGCATTACGTAGCATTGTATAAATAAGGTAAGTATTGTACACCCTATTCTCGCTTTATACAACACTAATATTACTCGCATTCCCAGAATCTAAAACGCCCTCAGAAAGGCACACTCAGAAACCTCACAAAAATTTGCTATTACTACAGAGAAAATTATTATTTGAATATCTTGCAGGAGAAATGTGAATTTCTGATTGAAAATAACAAAATCTGCAAACCTTTGCAGACATCTCAAAACTTTTTCCTGCAAAAAATTGCTACTAAATTCGAAGTCTGCTGTGTAGAATAATTTCTATTTCAATTACTTTGTACATTGAATCTCTCCGAGTGCACGCTATCTCGATATCTAAGAATAATGAACCTTTGCGAATAAGGGCGACGATTTTAAAAGTTCTGCAAAGGTTTGCAGATTTTGTTTTTGTCAATGAGATATTTACATTTCCCCTGCAAGATATTCAAATAATAATTTTCTCTCTAGTAATAGCAAAGTTTTGTGAGGTTTCTGAGTGTGCCTTTCTGATGGCGTTTTAGATGCTGGGAATGCGAGTAATATTAGTGTTCTATAAAGCGAGAATCGGGTATACAATACTTACCTTATTTATACGATTCTACACGATGCGCCATTTTCATATGAGTTTTGCACGTTACAACACAACAAGATATGTAAATGATTCAACAAAATTTTTTTTTTTTAATTGCAAAATTATTATCGATTATTATTAGCGAGTTCACAGTGGCATCTTTTTATCACTTGCCACGCTTTTCCTATTCCGAGAACAAGTAAGACATGCCAATAAACAATTACGAAAAGAAAAACCAAAATTCAATTTTTCATTCTAATTTAAAATTCCCGCCAAGGCAGATGCGACTTTTACCGACGGTGCATTTTCGTATTACGATCAAGTACGGTTGAGCCAGTGTTCACAGATTGTGGGAGCTGGCGGCCCCCACCACGACTCCCGTGTGGGGGCAACACACGTAAACGCCGCGTGTCGGTGTGTCCCCACTCCGTGACTTGAGTCCACGCTCCGCGGCAACGAAAATTTGTCGGTTCGGATGATTTCACTGTCTCCTTCGTGCTCCTTCGTTTGATTTCGGTGGCGGCTTCGGGTCAGCCACGAAGATGGGTTCGGCGTTGAAGCCGAGGATGCACGATTCTTAACTTGTAATTTCTCATTCTCGACGACTGGGCAATTTTCAAGATTATTCAGCTTTTTCAGATTTGGAGAA
>CAKNYM010049676.1:91388-147885 GCA_932195095.1 Andricus curvator | reverse complement strand
TATAATAATTGTTGATAAATTTAACAAATTATATCAGATGACAAAAATATCTAAGACAAAAATACATCAATGTGTATCACAGGCAATGAGATTCGAAAACAATCGGAAGAAAATTCGGTTTGTTTCTGCCTAAAACTGTTCAAATCATGCATTTGTTTATATTATTTGTTGATAAAGTTAACAAATGATATCGGATACCACATTTTTATGATCACATTTCACCTCGTTGTTCTGAACGAGCGATCTTGTTGCATAAATATACTTCACAAAAACATAATCCATCATACTGGCTATTTGTTGCAAATATTTGTTTATAATAAATAACTTGACATGACACAACGGCCCTGCCACGCTGAAAAAACCAGTTCTCGCCAGATCACTGAGGTTAAGCAGCGTTGGGCGCGGTTAGTACTTGGATGGGTGACCATTCGAGAATACTGTGTGCTGTTGGCATATTACGGGTGTGATGAGCCCAAACTTGTAGTTATTTATAACTACAAGAAAACTATCCACCTAGAAATACTACCCGAATCGGGTAGTGTCACGCCTACCCTGAAAGGGAAATGGCTTAATGGTATACATGTCAAAAAAAAATTTTCTTCCACCGAACCTTGTGCGTCAAACCTGAGGGCTGTTGCCACTGAAAAAATTTTCGCAGAGAAATAAAAAGGAAAATTAAAAAAATCAACATTTTTTTCGCTATTTGCAGCTCTAATCAAATTTAAACAAACGAAAATTCACAAATCGACCTTGACAGGTGTCTTGAGAGTTTAATGCTGAATTTTTTGAAAAAAAAAATTTGAAAATCGATGAAGAATTGTGACCTACAGGTTATTTTGAAAATCGTTTTTTCGTTTCGCCCCACTGTGCGACCTAGCTCTCTCGCTAGTGAGTTGAATCTGCAAGGATATAAAGAGAGGCAATGTATTCAAGATATGTATCTATGTTCTTTCACATCAATAAATTTATTATATTAAAATTTTGCCGATACGGCGGAAACCGTGCTAGATTCTTTACATGATCCCCTACATCAGGGCTCGCCAGAATTCAGTCTTTGACTGACAAGACTGACAGTGTCAGTAACGAAGACTAGGTCAAACAGGCCCTCATAAATTTTCGTCGAACTTGTCCTTCGACTCGTCCTTAATCCTTCACGGTAAATTACAGTTTGAAATAAAAAAATAAAATGTTTTGTGAATTCAAGTAGAAAAAAATCAGACCCTTCAGTGTGAACAATGAGCCGCAATGAGCCGTGACCGTAACGACCGTAACCCTTTTCAGGATTCCTGGAAAACGAAGAAAAAAATTTAAGAAAAACTTTCTGTCAGTCTCGCACTTGTCGTGTCAGTCTGCATCTGCTGAAAGTGGCGAGCCCTGCCCTACATGTTCATTCGTCGCCACTTAGGACGTATACACGTTCCCGTAAGGGTTCCCTCGTTTCCTGCATGTTCCTGTACATGTTTGTGTCGCAATTTATATGCTGACCCTGTAACGTTTCTTGTACTAGATCTGGTCCTGGTTCTGGCAAAGGAACACGTACAGGAATAGTTACAGGTTCCCGTACAGGATTTTCCAACGGCAATGAAAAGGGTTCGTTTATTATAAATACCCCAGCAAACACGTTCTGTAACTGCTCCGTAACGAAGGGGTAACATTGGTATATGTGGAAAGTGGGAAATATTTTGATATGATTTAATTTGTGTTTCAAATAAAGGTTGTAGCGATAAAATTCTGAATAATGTAATTCGGATTTTTCAATTATGTAAAAAGAAACGATTTCTAGCCAAAAGATTCGAACCCCACAACAGCGGAGTCGCAAGCAGAAACGTTACCACCAGGCCACCGCCGCTAGGTGAGAGCCGTAATTTTCAAAAATTTATATTTTCAAAACCGGGCCCTACTTACAAAAAGCCATGACACGTGTCGAATGAAATTCGATAATTTTTCGAATTATGCTCACGCGACCTCGATTTGAATTTCGACCCTCAGGCCTTCCCCTTGTCAGTTGGTTAGACTAGCGCGCGGTACATTAGGTTTATAGGCTTAGGTTAAGGTTGTTTAAGGGGCCGTTCAAAAAATACGTAACGCCTTTAGGAGGGGGGGGGGGGAGTCACCTCGAGCGTTACGCTAATATTAAACTTACACACACTTACTATAGAAAAAGCGCTACGTAGAGTTCGAATCGCCAGCGGGTGCGACTTTTCAAAGCGTTTGAGCGTGCGATTATGTTTTTAAGTGAACGTGCGTGCAATTGTGTAATTTTAAAAATAAATTAAGTGCAGTGATAATATATATATAATATATATATATATATATATATATATATATATATATCCTCGAGTTGCGGATAGAGGTTCCCTGTACCAAGGGTTTCTGCTGAATATGGTTACAATAATTATTATTAAGCAGTCGCGGACAATTGTTCAGGGATGTTTCCGAAGGAAAAACCTTGCATGCGGGGCTCTACAAGGATGGATGAACCCTTTTCCCTAGCTGCTCATGGGAACAACAATGACAACACGAAACATAGTTGTAGTAAGTGCGGTTCAAAACAATCGAACGCGCTGGGCTCCCGACAATGGGTCGGACAACAATGTCGACTACCCTAGAGTTGGGGGAGCCAATCAAGATGGAGTCAATGCGATGGACCGGCGGAATCTCAATACTTTTTGGTGGACGGATCGACTCAGGGATGACCTGCTGGAGTGCTATTATACCAGTATGGCCCCTGCACGAAAATTTTACATGGCGCGACTGCATGCTCTGTGGTGCAAGAAACACCCAGAGCTCTCGCATTTTTCGCATAAACGTCTGCGAAACCGTGCCGAGGAACTCCGGAAAAGGGGTTATATAAGCGGAGCGCCTACTCAACCGCAGCCAGAACAAGCCGGCAACAGAGAAAGAGAGGCGACACTGAGACCAACCGCGAACAGGCATCCAATAGAGGAAGAACGATGCTTCAAGACACGGAGAAACATCAACACTCAAGTTTCTCCCAAGCCCAAAGATCTGACTGAACTGGATGATGAGCTTCGTGGAGATTTTTCCGAAGAATCCGACCTCTGGACTATCAATTGTGGTGTGTACAATGCAGCGAGAACTTTGGCAGATCCAAACCGTAAAACAAAACCAACGTTTGATCATAACACCAAAAGACGAACACATCAACTCAGCACAAAGATAGGCTGGACAAGACAGTACGCGTCCCGCATTCAGTGTGTGATTGACTACATACCATCTGGCCGGACTTTCACTGCCAAGGTTTGACAGTTCGCGGGCGAACTGCGGATCCGTCATCACACACTCCACAAGTCAAAGCTACTGACCATTAGGCAGCATATTGTTGACAGAATACGAGTACTATCTAACGCTAGGAGAAGTCTAGAGCGGAGAGAGAGGTGGGTCAGAGAAAATCAACAGTTTTGGCCTGACCTATTTTGACTCTTTCAAGACCCTCCAGTTACTGTCGACCATCCGCCCAAACCAGAGGAGGTCGAAGCATTTTGGAGAGAAGTCTACGAAGTCCAACGTCCACTTGAAGAAGGCTCAAAGAACATAAATAGCTTCAAGGAGCTGTGCAATGCCCTCATAACAGCTGAGGAGGAATGCCCACCTATCACTACCGAGGAGGTGAAAAACGTATTGAGAGGCATGAAGAACTATTCCACTCCGGGACCAGATGGTATCAAGACCATCTGATGGAAGAAGTTTCCTTCAACCCACCAGCATCTGTCCCGAATTTTCACCTCATATCTAAAGTCGGAAGAGCCTATTCCGGAGCGGTTGGTGGAAGGGCGCACAGTGCTCCTGCCGAAGACGGGCAACTTAGCTGACCCTAAGAATTACAGGCCAATAACTTGTCTGAACACGCTGTATAAGATCTTCACAGCTATCCTAAATGATAGGATTGTTCGGACGATTGGACCTGTATGGCGAGAGATGTATGAACAACGTGGCTCAAAGAAAGGCATAGCAGGATGTCGGGAGAACCTGCTCATTAATAGATGTGTTTGTAAAGACGCAGCATCCTATCAGCGATTCCTATCGATGGCCTGAATTGATTACCGGAAAGCTTTCGATTCAACCTCTCATAGACTTATCATCTGTCTGTTGAAAAGCTCAAAGGTTCATCCACACATCGTGAGGTGCATCGAGAGATTAATGCCGCTTGGAAAAACCAGATTTACTATCTCATCTGGAAAACATCGTGTGATCGCTAACAGTGTCACCTTTCAGAGAGGTGTGTTTCAGGGCGACACCATGAGCCCTCTCCTCTTTTGCCTCACATTATTGCCACTATCTCTCGCACTTCGCCATTCCGAAGGGTACCTCTGCGGCAAACCTGGAGATCGAAAGCATAAGGTCACTCATGTATTTTACACAAATGATCTCAAAATCTATGCTAGAAATCAAGAGAAACTACATCTAGCTCTAGACATTCTCAAAGAGTACACTTAAGAGATTGGAATGGAGTTCGGATTAGACAAATGCGCCAAGGTTAATTTAAAGAAGCGAAAACTTAATAGGATTCCCGAAGACACTGAGCTCGTCGACAGAAGCGTTTTATGGCACCTTGGCGCTAGAGAGACTTATACATACCTGGGCGTGCCACAGAGCCGCATTCAGGGCGTGACATCTATAAAGGATACTCTCCGAAGCAGATACAAACGTCTCATCCGGCAGATTTGGTCTTCGGAACTGTCGGCGATGAACAAAGTATCTGCAACGAACATGCTTGCCGTCCCGGTAGTACTCTATTCATTTGGAGTGGTGTCATTGACGAAGGACGAGCTCAGATTCCTTGATATCGGGACGCGAAAGGTTTTGCACATGAACAAAAGCATGCACCTTAAGTCTTCTGTTTGGCGACTTTACATCTCACGCCGCCTAGGTGGTCGCGAAATACTGAATCTTGAAGGTCTTCACAACAGGATTATTCTAGATACAGCACATATAGTCGCAAATGGACAAGAGCCTCTTATTCAAATGGTCAGGAAACACAAAGAAGTGGGCAAAGGGGCGTTTTTGTACAAAGCAGCGGAAGAGGCTGCTGAAACACTCGGCCTTGACTGCAATATCAGGGGTGAGCAAAATGCATCAAATCTTATCCATCTAGAATACTCACTCCTGAAGGACCGGATTAAGAAAGCACAGGAGAAAAACTTCCGCGAACAGCTCCTCGACAAGAGGATGCACGGCATCTTCCACAGAAATGTGGAAGATCAGTCGATGTCGTATGAGCTAACGTATGCTTTCCTTAAATCACCCGGATTGAAGTCGGGCACGGAGGGTTTCATTTTGGCATGTCAAGACGGTGTCATTTCCACTTTAGCATACCGTCGCCACATTTTGAGCCAAGATATTCTGGGACCCTGAGCATCTAGGACACATACTATCTAGTTGGCCAACTCATGCGGGAACGACCTACATTCAAAGGCACAAAACGGCACTAAGAGTGCTTTATTACCATCTCTGTCACTCTTACGGTATTAGCCCAAATACCGCTCCTCTAAACGCTCCTAGGGAAATAGAGTCAATTGTCGAAAATGAGAAGTGCCGTATATACTGGAACTTCATATTCTCTACAATTGTTTCTGTTGCGCACTCGAGGCCTGACATACGAGGTGTGGCTATTAAATAACGAAAATGGTGCTGTAAAACATTTTATTTTGATTTCATACATATCTATTTATTATCACCTTCAATATTCACCCCTCCTCTATCCCTACAAGATAGAAGTCGCACGGCGCAAGATCCGGCGAATAAGGCGGATAGTCAAACACTGGGATGCTTTACTTGGCTAGAAACCTCTTGACAGACAATGTGGAATGAGCTAGCGTATTATCTAGGTGGAGAACCCATGACTTGTCCTTCCACAGTTCGGGCCGTTTTTTCCTTATTCTTTCGCGGAGTTCAGCAAGAACGTGAAGGTAGTAATGTTGATTAATAGTTTGACCTTCAGGAACCCTGTGAACGTACACAATCGTATGAATATCGAAAAAAAAACACGTGGTAGGGCGACCCGGGTGTGAATCATCTTCAATGTCTTCTCGGCCATCTTAAAAACGCTTAAACCACTCAAAAACACGTGCAAGCGATAAACATTCATTGCCATACACTTTTTTCAATAAATTATAAGTTTTAGTAGCGGGTTTTCCAAGTTTCATGTGAAATTTCACAACAATTCGTTGCTCTATTGGCACACTTAAGGTGGTTTCCGAAAAAATCGATCTCTGGTGGAATTGTTTAAAGTCGAGCTTATATTTCAAGTAGAATGTTTTTTTATATGCTAAATTAATTTCAAATTTTTCTACCACACTGATGTCGAGATAATTAATGTTAAAGATGACTACTTTAACACAGAATGCATGGGCAATGCACAGGCACTCTCCATATTTTAATTTGTAGTAATAAAACGCTCTGGTAGAGAAATTAAAAAAACGTGACAGTGATGTTGTATTCGAACGGAGCCAAGAATTCGATCACGAATATAGTTCGTTTCTCGAAGTCTAGTAGAACGATATCTGCCTCGAGTGTGTAACGGAGACTGCTGTCCGCAAGTCGTAGATTCAGAAAAAATTTGGCACTTCTCGTTTTGGACAATTGACTCTATCGCCCTTCGAGCGTTCGGCAGGGCAGGGTCGCGGCCAACACATTGAGAGCGACAAAGATGGTAATAAAGCACTCTTAGGGCCGCATTATGTATGTAGATATACGCTGTTCTCGCGTGGGTGGGACACCCAGATAGTATGTGTTCTACGTACTCAGCGTGTGCATGACACGCTCTGCACCTATCACTGGGAACTTCATGACATAAAATGCGGTCACGGTATACTAAGGTGGAAATGACACCGTCCTGACATGCGAAAATGAAACCCTCTGAAAAACTGAAACTTCTGTGAAAGTTTGCGTTCATTTTCTGGTCGAGTAGCTGTTGGCGTAAATTCTACCTCTAGTTTCTTAACTTCGGCCTTTAGAAGTGAAGCATCTAGATAAAGTAATGCACTTTCCTCACTTCTGATGTTAAAATTCAGGCCAAAGGTCTCGGCCGCCTGATCCGCGGCTTTGTAAAGGAATGCTTCTTTGCCAATCATCTCGTGTTTTCTGACCATTTTCAGGAGAGAATGTTTGCCATTTGCAATTATGTAAGCTGTACTTAGAACAATTCGGTTATGAAGACATTGGAGATTCAGAAGACCGCGTCCGCCTTGACGGCGTGAGATGCATAATCGCGGAACGGACGAATTGATATGCAAGCTCGTATGCATATGCATGATCTTTCGTGTGGCGATACCAAGGGCCGTAAGCTCGCTCTTCTTCCATTGGACCACCCCAATCGAATAGAGAAGAACAGGGACGGCAAGCATGTTAGTCGCAGATACCTTGTTCAGCGCCGAGAGATTTGAAGACGAAATTTGTCGAAGAAGATTCTTATATCTGCTTCGGAGAGACTCCTTCATTGATGTGACGTCCTGAATGCGGCTTTGAGGCACGCCCAGGTATGTATAGGTATCTTCAATGTCAAGGCGTCTGATAACACTTACATCCAGAAGCTCAGGGTCATTGAGCACGCCAATAATCTTTCCTTTCTTCAGATGAATCTTGGCACACTTGTCCAATCCAAAGTTCATACCAATCTCTCCTGTGTACTTCGTGATGACATTTAAAGCATTCTGAAGTTTTCTTTTACCAGAAGCATAGATCTTCAGGTCATCCATATAAAATACATGAGTGACCTTATGCTCGCGATGATTAGTGTCGCCGCAGAGGTATCCAGGAGAATTTCGTAGTTCGAGAGATGGAGGCCGAAGTGTGATGCAAAAAAGCAGATGGCTCATGGTATCGCCCTGAAAGACTGCCATCTAGAAAGTGACGTTGTTCTTTTTCACCCGATAATTTCCATATGAGATATTAAATCGAGTTTTCCAAAGAGACATCAATCTCTATAACTCTCACCATGCGTGGATGAACCTTCTAGCTTTCCAACAGACAGGCTCAATTCTTCGAACAATCCTGTTGCTTAAGACGGCTGTAATGATTATATACAGTGTGTTCAAACAAGTTATTGGCCTGTGATTCTCTGGGTTTGACAAGTTGCCTTTTTTCGGTAGGAGTATAGTGCACCCTAACATCAGCCACTGCGGAATGGGCGTTTCCGACTTTAAGTAAGAGATTAAAATGCGGGTCAGATGTTGGTGTGTAGAAGTAAACTTCTTCCACCAGAAGTTCTCGATACCATCTGGTCCTGCAGCGGAAAAGTTCTTCGTGCCCTTGAGTGCTTTTTCACCTCTTCGGCAGTGATTGATGGACATTCCTCCTCAGATGTTATGAGCTTGTCGCAAAACTCCTTGAAGCGCATGATATTGTCAGTATCTTCTTCCAACTCCAATATTTTCGGTATCATGTATACCTCTCTCCAAAAAGTCTCTACCTCGTTGAACTTGGGTGGATTTTTGACAGAAATAGGGAGATCGCTGAAGAGGCGCGATGGTTCAGCGAGAAATTGGTGATTCTCCCTGATCCATCTCTCCCTCTTCTGTATTCCCCTCCTTGCGTCAGATAACACCCGTATTTTGTCAAAAATATGCTGCTTGATTGTCAGCAGCTTTGACTTGTTCAGTGTGTGATTGTAAATCCTCAGTTCCTGGGCGAACTTTCGAACCCTTTCCGTGAACGGTCTACCAGTTGTAATGTAGTCAATCACACACTGAATACGGGAAAAATCCTGTCTTGCCCATCCAATCTTCTTGTTCAGTTGATGCAAGTGTTTTTTGGTCTTTTGATCCATCGTCGGTTTTAGCCGTCGATTTGAATCAGCCAATGTTCTCGCAGCACCATAAACTGAACAATTGATGGTCCTGAGGTCGGACTCTTCCGAGATCTCCTCGGGAAGGGAGGCATCCATTTCAGCCAGAGCTTGGGGCTTAAGAGGAACCTGCATGTCAATGTTCCTCCTTGTCCTGAAATAGCTATCACCTCTCAGAAAGTGTCTGCTTTCTGAGGTTGGTCTTAATGTCGCTTCCTCATCTTCATCTGCAGCTTGTTCCAGCAGCGGTTGGGGAAGCGGTCCGCTTACATATCCATTTTTCAAGAGGTAGGCACATTCATTTCGCAAAGACTGATGCGAAACGTGCTGAAGCTCGTAGCATCGTAGCAGTCTAGCAAGTCATCCTTGAGTTGATTTGTCCACTCAATGTGGACGTCTCGCCGGTTCGTCCTTGTGTTTCCATCTAAATGAGCAGCTATGGAAAGGTTTCGTCCATCTTTTTAGAGCCCCTTATGCAACGATGAAGCTGCATACTCTGAGAGGTCGCCCGGTATACCAGAGTCTCCGTTCCAGACACCACGCCTAGGTACCATTCACCTTTTGGCACGGTTGTTACACCTCCGCTTAGGGGTTATTCGTTCGGAACCATCCCTGGAAAATTGTCCGCGACTGCTTATTAATAATTGTAACCATATTCAGCAGAAAATCTTGGCACAGGGACCCTCTATCCGCAACCCGAGGACGCGTTCAGTTGCTTTGTCATATATATATATATATTGTAACCGCCGATTTATTGGCTTAGTTAACTAAGGATTTAATTTATAAATCAGAGAAAGATATAATAGGTAAAAAGGTAAAAAGGGGTTTCTCATGGAGAAAGGATAAAGTTCCAAATACAATTGAAGTCTTCTTATTCAGTTAAGCCTGAGCTACACTATATTTTACAATCAGGTCTTCAAGTCCCTAGCTAATTAAGTGATATTTTATCTATAAGGAAACACAGTCTATTTAATTATGCCTCATTTAAGAGGAGATCTCTTTATAAAATCGTACCCTACGATATAATCTTTGCTCTCTAAGGAGAACTTTGGTAAAAGCTTATGTAAAAACGCAAATAAGTACTCTGCTCATCGGGCAGTCTAAATCTGTATCATTTATTTCGAACCTGAATAAGAGATTTACATTCAAGTAAAACATAGAACCCTAATGATAAGGCGTAAAGTGATAATATTTTTATTTATGCAATTTTCATTCTTTTTCTCTCCTACATTTGAATTTACCTTAACTCAGGTATTTACCTTCCTTTATAAATGAAGTGTACACTTTCTAGAGGCTTACTTCAATTTCTTTTCATTTAACAAATGTCCCATCCTAGAAATGTGATATATATAGCAAGGAGTTCGTATCCTTTTAGTTTTTCCAATTAAGGTTGACCACCACTCAAAACAAGTTAACAGGTACAAAGGCACATAAAAGGAAATTTAACTATAATCTAATTAGTTATTACGAGTCACTTATTACACGGCTACCTGTAGATCAGGTGTTCTACCTTAATTCGGTGAGAATGGGAGAGAAAGGGAGAGAAGGCAAACGATTGCGAGCCGATTCGACTTTTAAAATTTCTCCGTAGAGATAAAATTTATATTCTCGGACTTCCGAGTCCTTATTTAAAACGAGGTATTTTCTCTAAATCTGGGATTCGTACTCAATGATTTTCGCAACCAGGTAGAGCAGTGCAACTCCTCGTCTGCTTGTAAATCAGTTAAGATACGATTGCCAAATTATCTCAATATTATATAGTATAGTGCGTACCAGTAGTCTCGGTATAACCTTGACGTTGCTTAAAAATGCCAATATAATGTTTTTGAAATCCTTGTACCTCGGTAAAAGATAGTAAAAGGCCTTTCGCCCAAATGGAAAATCAAAGATAAAGACTGGTGAGTGGATCTCAGCCACGATATTTAAAATATTGCTCGGAATCGCTTCAAAAATGTCTTTATGTCAACTCTGACGAGTGAAGACCACTTTGAAATTGAGGTCCTTTTATAAACAACTTTTGGCGATATGATCACCTTGGCTCTTTTAAAGTAAACTCAACCCTTTACGGAAGAAGCTTGAAGGTACTTGATTTTTAGGCCAAATATTTTGTAACTTCTCCACTTTAGGGGGAACTTGTGTGACAAGAAGAGAGGATAGATCCTCAAGTCTTCTCACAAGGTCTCTACCCTGTGATCTGCGCTTTTCAGACGCAAGATTCAGGATGCCGTTTTTCGGCAGGGGAACGCTTTTTATTCCCCGTGCTCCACGTGGCCCTTCCACGCCTACGTAATACTGCCTGAGTGGGAGTACTGGAGCCTGCGCTTTAGAGTCTCTCCTATGTGATGCTACTTCTCTGTTAGCATCACGCCGGAGATATTCCTTTTGCCTATGCCCAGGCTGGTCATGTAACTCGCGGCTTACAACTGCCCGCCAAATTGAAGCAGAACGCTGAATATTACGTTGAATAACCATAAGACAGAAGTATGTACAAGTAGGTAAATCATGAAGAACAGATAGATTGAGATATAGATATAAAAAGGATTCCTCACGTAAACCTAATGATAATTGTGAGGTCTTGCCTACTCCAGCGTGATGACTCCAATTTCCTGGATTATCGGCTTGATGCTGGTAGGGATCCCACTTTCTCTTTTAAAAGTCCCATTTAGTCGTTGTTCGATACCTTGATTTTCATTTCGGTTATTGAGATGGGGATCTCGCAGAGGTGTTGTTTCGATGAAGGTCCAACTTTCGTTCAGGGGCCATTTTTGTGCGGGATTCCAGGCCTCATATTTCATCCACATTTCCTTCGTCTCTCCAGGGGCTAGTTCTCCAGGTCCGACGTTGACTTTCTCTCGTTCTTCTTTTCGTCGCTCTCGCTCTTTGTCCCTTTGTTCCTTCAAGGAGATATTTCTGGGGGCTGGCTGAAAGTGAGAACACTTGAGCTTCTTCTTCGTTTTTAATTCAGGTACCAGTGGTATATTTTCTTCGGGTTCTATCCTGGCTTGCTTCGCTGGTGGTGAATTTTGGCCTTGAATTATTTCTTCGACCAAAATGTCGTGTCTGCTTTTCTGGACTGAGTAGATTCCTTTCCGAGGTTTTCTTGCAGCTTTCTCGGCATTATTTTTAAGCCATTCTTTTCCAGAGGGGCTGATGACCTTCTCTACCACTGGCTCATCTCTCGGTATCTCTGGTCCATGATATCGAATGTGTCCGATATTGTGGACAATTAGTCCCTTCCGAATTTCCTCCTCAATTTCTCTTACCACTATTTCGTCCTCGGCTAGTGTGGGCAGGGGTACTTCTTTCGCGATGTTGTCTACTTTTATCGCAGGAGCGGCCGGTGTTGTGGCTTTTTCGTGCGTGACTTCCTGCGTGACGTGTGATGGTTCTACAGGATTGTTGTTGGCCTTTTCACGCGTGATGGTTACTGAAGTTCCGGGTTGTTCGGCACGTTCTCGTTTCTTCACGTAGATAACTTCCACCTCATCGAGTGTGACGTCCTCTTCAGGGTTGTTGGATTCCCTTTCTTCTGTGCGGGCCTTTTCTTGTGTGACTTCCTGCGGCAGTCTAGGTAAATGCACTAACATAGGAGCCTCTTCAATGGAGTTTACCAATATTTCTATCCTTGCCTGGGCCGAAACGTATGGTCAAGGAATTAAAATACTCTCCGTCGCTTGGATTTTGTCTGAAGTTCCTACTCTCCTTCTTCTGACATCGCGTGTAAAGCGTGGTGTGTTCACTTCTGATACCGTCGTATTTGGCGGAAGTATCGCTTTGCGCTTGGTTGTTGATATGAAACGCGCTCTAGTGTTCAGGGTCTTGTAAGGGTGTTGATACGGTTTGAACTCCTTTTCCTCTTCCAAGTCCATGTCGCATTGAATTCCAATGCATGGAAGGATGTCTATAGCTTCGATACTGGTGCTGGCGTCAGCCATCTTGGGCTTTCGGCTCTATACTGACCTAGGCTACGATTTTTCGTGGTTCCTAGGTCCCTTTGAGTTTTGAGGCTGTATTTTCTTCATCCCCTCCCTCATTTTTCGGTCTCAGGTACTTGCGGAGATCGTTTGCGTGGTACTGTCCCCTCTCCTTTTCTCTTTCCGTGTCGCACAGGATGTATACATTTGTAGCTATTTGCTTTTTCATGCGATACGGTCCTTCATACATTGCCAAAAATTTCGCCATGGCACCTGTTGCAGCGTTTTGCACTGTACATGCTTTGGTCAGTACCCATTCGTCAATCTGGAAGGACACGCCCTTCTTTTTCTTGTTTATTCTGTCCAATAATTTGCCTCTTTCTCTTTTTATTCGATCCCTGAGCACGACTAATTGCTCCTGACGATCCATTGGGGAGTTGGGCGGTGTGCGCGGTAGGAGATCGACCCACCATATTTTGGGCCTGCGCCCCCATGATGCCTCGTACGGCATGGTCTCAGTCGTATCATGGTGTGATTCGTTGATTAAAGTTTCGATGTTTTCTAATTGGGAGTACCATCCGCCATGCCGATCAGGTGGTAGGAGGGACCTGAAAAGTCGAGTCAATTCCCTGTTCATATCTGTATTTTGACTTTGTTGATGAACCAAAAAAGTCAATCGATTTGATCTCGAAAGCTTCCTTTGATAGTACAGGTTCCTGGAGCGCCTGCGATGCCTGTGTCGGTAACTTGTTGCGCTGGCATGAGTTACATGTCGCCAGCGTGTGTCGCGTGACTATAGCCATGCGTGGTACGTAGAAGGATTCACGCAGCATTTTGTAGGTCTTTTCTTCGCCTGGATGTCCGTAAGATTTGTGACATTCCCATATGATTAATTCCATCAATTTTTGAGGCACACATATGCGGTAGGTCGCACCGTCGAAACGGTATAAAATATTATTTAATATTTTAAAGCGCGTGGGATTCTCGACGTTTTTTTGTGTGTCTCGTATGAGTTGTTGCAGTTTCTTATCCTCTTGTTGTTTTTGTGGAATATTTCTTATCATTTGTTCAACCTCCTGAGTCCATTGGTAGCTGAGTGCGTTGATGGTGACACGTGTTTCTCCACGATTTTTCTTGTAGCTGTCTCCGTCGTGTATTCTGCTCAGTACGTCCGCCATGATGTTTTCTTTCCCAGGTAAGTGCTCAATTTCAATTCGATAATCCTGTATTGCTAGGATCCATCGTGTCAGTCTGGCATTTACAAATTTGCATGTTTTCAAAAATGTAAGTGCCAGTTGATTGGTTCTGTTAATAATTTCTACACCAATAAAATATGTGCGAAATTTTTGCAGAGCCCATACAATGGCTAGCAGCTCCTTTTCGGTCGTGAAATAGGTCAGTTTGGGTCCTTTCAGTGTTCTACTTGCAAGGGTAATTATTTCTTTCTCGTTTTTATCATTCAACTGATACAAGAGCGCTAAGATAAGAGTACAAGATACTGAGCGCATGATTGCTTGCATCGGTTTCAAGATAATATCCCTTGCTTGAGTCTGGCAAGTATAGCATGATTGCCGTACCGAATAAGTTCTTTATTCTCTCGAAACTTTTTTGCGCCTCGTCGTTCCAGTTCCACGCGACACCTTTTTTCATCAGTTTCAGAAGGGGTACTGTCTCTAAGGCATGCTCCTTGCTGAACTTTGAATAGAAGATGATGAGTCCTAGGAAGCCTCGTAGTTGTTTAACGTTTCGAGGGGCGGGAAAGTCATGGATGTGTTCCATCTTGTCAGGGTCCGGTTTCACTCCCTCAGTCGTCAGTATGAAGCCTAAAAACTTCGTTTCTTTTTTGAAGTGGGACTTTGTCAGATTTAATGTTAAATTACTATCTTCCAGTCTTCTCAGAATTTCTTCTAGATGTTCTAAGTGCATTTTATTTGTTTCCGATGTTATTGAAGTATCGTCTACAAATGAAATTATCTGATCACCGAGTCCTTGCAGCGCGTGGTGGAGACCTCTTGCAAGTGCTGCGGTACTTGTCTTTAAACCGAAGAGCACTACTCTAAACAAGTAGCTGCGTCATCGGTACTGGAAGGCCGTGTACTTTCTTGACTGGGGGTGTAGCGGCACCTGCCAGAAACTACTAGTCATGTCGAGATTTGACATGACGTTCATTCCTTTGCATTTCTGGAAAAGTACCTCCGCTGGTTCCGGGTACTCCCAGTCTTCGATCAAGATGTCATTCAATCGGCGCGCGTCCAGACAAAGCCTTATTGTTCCATCCTTTTTTATTACAGGTACCACAGGATTGATGTGTGGACTGTTTGAGCGTTGAATTATGCCCATTTTCAGCATACGTTGAACTTCTTCTTCCACTTTATCTCTTTGGGCCATTGGGATTGGATAGCTGCGGCCTACAAAGGGTTTTTCTTCCCGTATTTGTAGTACGTGTTGATAATCTTTAAGAGCCCCGGTTCTCGGCAAAACACTTGTCGGTGTGACCACAAAATTTCACCGAGTCTCTCTCGCTGTTTCTCATTGAGTCCTTGACACTCCCCCATTTTGTTTCCTACTTCCTCTCACGTGATGTCCAGTGGCAGATTATTTTCTATACGCTCCTCCTCTTCGGATTTTCCATTGGGTTCCCCCTCCTTAGTCTCTAAGGATTCAATCGTACATATATTATAATCTCCATCTTGTTCACCTTCCTTTCATCTTGTAGGATTCTAATGGCCGGTTGTCCATGTAGGTAAGGGAAGGTCAGGGTCTTCGGGTCTAAGTTGATATTGGTTCGATGCTCATCCAATACGTCGATCCCAATTATGCATGTTCGTGAGAGGCGTGGTACCACCAAGAATGCTAATTGGATCGTCGTATGGGGTAGTTGAACGTCCGCGTAGATTTGTCGAGTGCGACGTATCGCCTTGCCCCCCAGGGGTCCAGCTACGGCGACACCTGCCAATGGCAAGCATGGGTTTCGAGTGAAGCGCTCTTTGTTTCCATTAAGAAACTCCTCCGAGATGCAGGTAATTTCTGCACCTGTATCAATGAGAGCCTTTGTCACGATCCCAGCGATTTGGATGTTTGCCGTGTAACAATTTGATCGTTTTTTCTTTGTCACATCTTCCGTCTCCTCGGTGAGACTTACGTGTGTTAGTGAGCATATTCGTAAAATAAATTGTGTCGTTTGCCACGTCAATATTTTTGTCTTTGTTATTGTTTATTGACGTGGCTCTGGCTCGTTTCACGAGTCGAGCAGCTGTTCTGCCTGGTGAAAATCCTCTTGCTCCAAATTCACGGGTGTCTCTACTTCCAGGTTCTGTACGCGGTATGGCTGCTGATTTTGTTGCTGCCGCCAAGAATTTCCTTCGTACGGGCCACGCTGCCCTCCAGAATTTGTGGCAGGTTTCGCACCTGTGTTGCCGTTAGGAAGATTTGCGGTGCCACTCGCCTGTTGAGATGGCCAGTTGTTTCCATTTCCAGTGTTATTTTATTCCTTCAGTCTCTACTGTCGCCCTATTCATTGTTTGTATTGCCAATTTTATCGAACTCCTCAAGCAGTTCGATGAGCTGTTCGCATTTGTCAATACCTCGGCCGACGGTAGCGTACTTGATTTCGTCATTGTAATGACGAGCGAGTTTTCTTATCACTTCCTTGGGTTCCACGGCGGGCGTGAGGTCGCTCACGTGTGCGAACATTCGCGTGGCATATTCTGCTCGAGATTTATCCTTGCTCGTCTGGAAGTGGCCAAATTCTAACTTCTTCCTCACTTCGTGCTGTGAGTGCTCATTCCAATACCTTTGTTGGAATTTTTTTACAAAACTGTGGAGGTTGTGAACGTCGTTCTTTACTACCGCCCACCAATCGCTGGGCGGTCCAGAGAGCGATTTTTCTATGAGGTATTCGGCATCGCATTCCCTCGGGTGTACCGCCTCCCAATATTGTTTTGATACTCGGTAGTACTCGGGTAGTACATATTTGATGTTCGGTTTGGCCGCTGTCACTGGATCACGTGGCCTCCGGTCTAGATTTTCCGTGATTCGTTCGGCGACTCTCGTTTGGGCGGTCTCCAGGCGGCTGATTTGTGTCTGCATGCGTGCCTCTCTCTCCTCGATGCTTCGTGTCATAGTTGTGGTAGCCTCTAATGATCGGCTTACGCTATTTTCTAGCGCTGCCAATCGCTATTGTAGAATCCTGTCCCTTTCGGCTTCCTGTTATTCTCGGTGCCGTTTATCCTTAGCGATTATTCGCTGAGTTCTTTTCTCGAGTTCCCCCAATCGTTGGTTTATGATGACCCATATTTGCTCCGAGTTAGAATTTATGGCGTCCGATGGATTACTGAGGGCGTACTCCATATTATGGGGAGGAACGTTCCGTATTGTTAGATCCATGTCGTCCTGTTCACTGCACTGATCAGTGTTGGGTTTTTTCGAGGAGCGCGAAGAGCGAAGATTTGTTTTACTCATTTTGACAGTATAGTCACTCTTTTTTCACTAATTGATTGTTTTAATAACACTTTTAATTGAACAGAGGAAAGTTTTCTGTAATGTTTTTTTTTCTCTACTACACTTTTTCACTTAACATTTCTTCGCTTTCTGTTGCTCCTCGAGCCACTTGTCTAATCTTTCCATGCTACGGGGTTCGATACTCATTTGTCCAAGCATTCGGTCTAGATCTTCCATCTCGTGAGGAACATTTTTCTGGCTCGTAGGTGGTGGAAAATAAACACGTTTAAAATTTTTTTCACCCTTGAAAAATGCCGCGATAAGTTTTTGTTTTCTTCCGTCCATCATAAGACCATACGTTAAGTAGAGAACCTTATCCTTTTTTTAACTCGCATGCCCCACGTTGGGCACCAATTGTAACACTATATTTTAGAATCAGGTCTCTAAGTCTGTAGATAATTAAGTGATATTTTATCGATAAGAAAACAAAGTCTATTTAATTATGCCTCATTTAAGAGGAGATCTCTTTATAAAATCGTACCCTACGATATAATCTTTGCTCTCTAAGGAGAACTTTGGTAAAAGCTTATGTAAAAACGCAAATAAGTACTCTGCTCATCGGGCAGTCTAAATCTGTATCATTTATTTCGAAGCTAAATAAGAAATTCACATTTAAGTAAAACATAGAACCCTAATGTATACCATTAAGCCATTTCCCTTTCAGGGTAGGCGTGACACTACCCGATTCGAGTAGTGTTTCTAGGTTAGTTTCTTGTAGTAAATAACTACAAGTGCGGGCTCACCACACCCACGATGTGCCAACAGCACTCAGTTTTCTCGAATGGTCACCCATCCAAGCACTAACCGCGCCCAACGCTGCTTAACTTCAGTGATCTGACGAGAACTGGTTTTTTCAGCGTGGTATGGCTGTTGATAAGGCGTAAAGTGCTAATATTTTTATTTATGCAATTTTCATTCTTTTTCTCTCCTACATTTAGATTTACCTTAACTCAGGTATTTTCCTTCCTTTATAAATGAAGTGTACACTTTCTAGAGGCTTACTTCAATTTCTTTTCATTTAACAAATGTCCCACTCTAGAAATGTGATTTATATAGCAAGGAGCTCGTATCCTTTTAGTTTTTCCCATTAAGGTTGACCAGTAGTCAAAACAAGTTAACAGGTACAAAGGCACATAAAAGGAAATTTAACTATAATCTAATTAGTTATTACGAGTCATTTATTACACGGCTACCTGTCGATCAGGTGTTGTACCTCAATCCGTTGAGGATGCTATGTGAGCACGTTCGGGGCTAGTCGGCTGGGCTAAGGAATGCTCAGGCCCCAGGTATATCGCTTTGTTCTCAACGGAAGAGAGAGAGAGAGAGAGGACGCAAACGATTGCGAGCTGACTCGACTTTTAAAATTTCTCCGTAGAGATAAAACTTATATTCTCGGACTTCCGAGTCCTTCTTTAAAACGAGGTATTTTCTCTAAATCTGGGATTCGTACTCAATGATTTTCGCAACCAGGTAGATCAGTGCAACTCCTCGTCTGCTTGTAAATCAGTTAAGATACGATTGCCAAATTATCTCAATATTATATTGTATAGTGCGGACCAATAGTCTCGGTATAACCTTGACGTTGCTCAAAAATGCCCAAATAGAAAATCAAAGATAAAGATTGATGAGTGGAAATCAGTCACGATATTTAAAAGATTGCTCGGAATCGCTTCAAAAATGTCTTTATGTCAACTCTGACGAGTGAAGACCACTTTAAAATTCAGCTCCTTTTATAAACAGGTTTTGGCGATATGATCACCTTGGATCTTTTAAGTAAACTCAACCTTTTACGGAAGAAGCTTCAAGGTACTTGATTTTTAGGCCAAATATTTTGTAACTTCTCCACTTTAGGGGGAACTTGTGTGACAAGAAGAGAGGATAGATCCTCAAGTCTTCTCACAAGGTCTCCACCCTGTGATCTGCGCTTTTCAGACGCAAGATTCAGCATTCCGTTTTTCGGCCGGGGAACGCTTTTTATTTCCCGTGCTCCACTTTGCCCTACCACGCTTATGTAACTCTGCCTGAGTGGGAGTACTGGAGCCTGCGCTTTAGAGTCTCTCCTGTGTGATGCTACTTCTCTGTTAGCATCACGCCGGAGATATTCCTTTTGCCTATGCCCAGGCTGGTCATGTAACTCGCGGGTTACAATATATATATAGCATAACACTATTATAACATGGTTACATGCGTGTTACATAACTTATGTCACAGAGTTACAGAGCAGAGTGTGACATTTTGCTTCACAGGTGAGTCACATGTGACTTACCAGTTATGTAATATGTTACAACGGAACATTACCTCTTAATATCAAAAATGAACCTAGGTTAAGGATTGAGAAGAAAGAGAACTAAAAAGATGAAGCAAATGTAAATTAAAATAGAAAACTTGCAGAAACCGGAAGTGCTAGTAGAATTTCGTAATAATATAAACGAAGGGCTCGATAGGACAAGTTGGTAAACACTAATCACAATAAAGATATAGAAAGCGCATGGACAATGTTTCACGGAATCAGTGTCAGGATTGCATCTGAAGTGTATGGAACTGCGGTTGTAGGAAGAATGTCTGGTGATGGTTGGTGGAACGATGAAATACGTGCAGTTGTTAACGAGAAAAAGCAAGTATATTCAGGAAAGTTCAATATTATAGGTCTCAGCAATGCCGAGAGAAAAAAGGTGGACAATGATTATAGGGATGAGAACAGAAAAGTAAAAATACGGGTTAAAGAAAGAAAGGGTAAAATCAAAACGGAAGATAAGAAAATTCAAATCGATTTTAAAGGAAAAAACAAACTATTTTGTAAATTGGCCATGAACACTATGAATGGAAATAGTAGTACAGAGTTTGTCGGCATTAGGAATAGCAAAGGTGAAATGGTATATCATACGGACGGAGGAAAAGACGGTTGGAGATAGTTTTACAAGGAATTAGTTTGAGGTCAAGGTATGGAGCAGAACTTCCACATAGAAGACGATACGTTGAAAAATCCATCCAAGATTAAGGGGTTAGCCCTACTTGCAACGCAATAAAAAAGTGAATTTTATCGATTTTTTTTTTTGAAAAAATACTTTTTGGTAAAAGTTTGTATATTTGAAAGAGTATCATATAAACCTAATTTACACTAATTTTCATTTAAGAATACACATTATTTCATGAGTTACTACTGATACACCGTAGTATGATTTTTTGAAGGTATATTGCGGTGAGCAACACTGCTCAGGACTCGATCATCTGAAATGGGAAAATCAAAAATATTTCCATAAATTATAAGTTTTTCTAGTCCTTAACTGAAGAATTTGGACAAAAAATTTTTTTTGACAAAATGGCGGCCAGTCAAAGTTGAGAAATCGATTTTTGTCACAAAAAAAAAAACACATTCGTTTTTAAAACAAATAAAAAGTTTTCGATAAAAAAAAAATTCCTTTGATTAAGGACTGCTTTTTTATATCACAAAGAAGGTTGCCAAGTTTGGAAATGATCCGTTAAGCTGTTTTCTAGAAATCTTGCTCACCGACTTTGAAAACGTCGTTTCGAGAAAAACGCATTTAAAGTTTTAAATACTATTTACATGCATATAATTTTTTTTTATTTACTTACACAGAATCATCAATTCCAGGCCCATATAATAAGTCACGAACTTTCCCGAACCAGTGTAGTTATGCTCAAAATGGCGTCGTTCTACTATGCGTGAAAATCATGTTCTATACGCTATACAGTTAGTATATAGATCAGTGGCCTAGACGGACCCGCCTACGCTTCCGACTGAATAACTTCTACAATTTCATTCAGATTTCATTAAGACTTTCAGAAAATATTTTTCAAATGATGTACTTTCAGAAAATGTCAGAACCCAAAAATCGAATTTTTCAAAATTTGCAAGTAGGGTTAACCCCTTAAGAGCTCTAATTAAGGACTTGAAGAATGGTAAAGCTGCTGGTGTGAAAAGGGGAAAGTTACAAATAACTGGAAAAAGGCGATTATCGTTCCAATCTACAAGGGAAAGGGTAATGAAAGTAACTGAAATAATTAAAGACCTGTCAGCTTACTAAATACCGTAGGAAAACTATTTTCAAAAATACTTATTAGTAAGGCCATGGACATAACAGAAGAAAAGATCTGGGAACTCCAATGCGGATTTATGCCAGGAAGATCATGTCCAGATCATGAAGGAAGTAAAGCGAGTGTAAGTGTTCATGCACAACTGAGTGATTGTTTTGATATATGGCAGGGTATTAGATAATGATGCGTCATGTCCTCTTGGCTATTGATTATAACCACGTACAAATATGTAAGAATGGCTCTATTAGGCGAAGGAGGTATTGATCTCTGAACTATGAAAGTGTGTGGATTAGCGTTGGCAGATGATAAGATTGTTACGGCAAAATCAGCCTATGATTTGCAAAGAATATTTGATTAGACTAAATAATAGCATGAAGATATGGCCGTGTGTACGGACGTGCTGAAAAGTCGCTCCGTGAGTTAAGTCGTTTTTGGATAGTCATTTTGTGAAAATAATTATAAAAAGTGAACACAGTGCGTGTGAAGGTGCAACAAACCACTTCTCATAAGTGGAGTTGTGTTAAATGTACGCTAATGTGCATAAAAACTGATTTGTGCCAAAGTGTATACTTCGTGTGACGTCACTGGGAATTACGTATCGTAAAAATATCTCAATAGTGGCGATTTACAGTGAAATTTTTGTGTGATTACGAACCTAAGTGGAAAATACATGCAAATTTTGTTACAGATACTGTGAGTAACAATAAACTATTATTTAATGTTCTCAATTCCGTGTGAGGGGCCCGCAGCCGTGGCTCCCCCACAAGCATAGACGGCCATCAGTCTAACTTTCTGAACTTGATGTCGGTACACAAGGAAAACTAAAAGGAATAGTCCTGGCGACCAGACCAGGTATAGCAAGCGGAAAACGTTGACAGATTTCCTGCAAATAAACCAAGCTAAGAGATTTCAAGCACTGCAAGTTGAAACTGAAACCGAGAACAATGTAACCGATGAGGTCAACAACATGGAAGTATGTTCGACGGTAGCAAAACCTCCATCAATTTTTATTCCAGATGTATTGGAAATAAAACCATTAATGGATACGATCAACGAAGTCACCAAAGATGGGTTTAACTTCAAATTGATTGGAAAATCACAAATAAAAATTAATGCAAACACGAGCGAAGATTATTCAAGGACAATAAAAAGCCTTGGTGATAAAAACAATGCCTTCCATACCTACCAACTCAAACAAGAGAGAGGTTTCAGAGTTTTAATAAAAAATAAACATCACACAAGAGATCAAGAAGAACTGAAAAATAAAATAGAAGAAAATGGTCATAAAGTGCTCGATATTTATAACAATAAAAGTCGTACGAAAACGCCATTGCCAATGTTTTTTGTTGGTCTTCAGCAAAGTGATAATAACAAAGAAATTTACGATATCAAATATTTACAATATACAAATTACAAAGGGTGCTCTGTCTTCAAAGAAATCCAGAAAAGAAAATTCCCTCCTCTAAGATCACGACTTGAACGGAGAGAAATTTTTTCACAACAAGATAATTTACAGCATCAGCATCAGCGTGTCCAACGACAAGCCACAGGAATAAATCCTAATATATCCTATTCTCAGTTGATAAGAAATAATATGAATTCACAGCATGAATCTGAAAACCCTATAACAAATCAAACATTGCCTCAGAATAATAAACTAGAAGAAATGATGATTAAGCTCATGGAAAGGACGGATACAATGTTAAATCTATTAACCACTCTCGTTACAAAAATGAAATGATTCCAAAAAGGCTTAAAATTGCCGTTTGGAATATTAATGGCTTGGCTAATCATAGTCAAGAGTTGAAAACTTGTATATACGAACAGAATTTTGACATTGTTCTTATCTCCGAGACACACTTTACAGAAAAATCTTATCTGAAAATTCCCAGATTCTCAGTATACGATACAAAGCATCCTGATGGCTCTGTCCATGGAGGGACTGTCCAAATTTAATAAAGAGCATATTCAAGCAACAAGTGTAGTTGTTCTAGATTGGAGAGGACCAATTACTTTCTCAGCAATTTACAGTCCACCCAAGCACACCGTGAAAAAAGAGCAATTTGTGGAATTTTTTAATACACTTGGTACTCGTTTCATTGCTGGTGGTGATTATAACGCCAAGCACCATCAATGGGGGTCAAGACTAATCACCCCAGAGGAAGAGAACTTCTACAAGCAATGGAAATTAAAAACTTGCGGAATTTCCCCACTGGCCAACCAACTTACTGACCTACTGACACTAGAAAAACTCCAGATGTTATCGACTTCTGCGTTACCAAAGGAATCGCTAACAAGTACCTGCAAATAGAATCCAGCCTCGACCTTTCCTCTGACCATACTCCCATCATAGTCTCCCTCAGCTCTCAAATAATTATGAACGAGAAACCGACCACACAGAGCAAAAAAAGGACTGACTGCAATACGTTCAGGGAAATCTTAAGGAGTAAATTATCCACAGAAATTCCTCTAAAATCTAACGCAGATATCGATGCAGCGGTACAGTTTCTCACCTATTCCATTCAAGAAGCAGCATGGAATTTCACTCCTGCTGTAGGGCCAACTGAAATACACACCGACAACCCAGATTTCGCGATGAGGGCAGTTGCTGAGAAACGAATACTTAGGAGAATATGGCAAAACACCAGATGCCCAGCTGATGGGAACCGTCTGAATAGAGCGGCAAGACAATTGACGAAACTTATAGATGATTTGAAAAATCAGGATATTCAAAATTATCTTAAAAACCTCTCGCCGAAAGAACTGACAGATTATTCGCTGTGGAAAGCTACCAGGCGAATGAAACAACCTAAGCAACCTATCCCTCCCATCAGAAACAAAGACGGCTCATGGGCTAGAAGTGATCGAGAGAAAGCTGAACTATTTGCAAATCATCTTGAAAGTGTTTTTCAACCCTACCCTGCAGAAATCACAAAGGAGGAAGAAAGATAAGTATATGAACTGCTAGAGGCTTCATATCAAATGTCTTCTCCAATGAAACCCTTTCAAGTTAGAGAAGTTTTGAATACAATTCAGAAAAACTTCAAAAGTAGAAAAGCACCAGGTGTTGCTCTCATCACAGGGACGATTCTTAAAAGTCTTCCGACTTGCGCAATGAGACTTATAACCTATGTATATAATGTTATTCTGCGTCCAGGATATTTTCCATGTCTATGAAAAGTGGCACAAATAATCTTAATCCTTAAACATGGAAAGCCAACAGATGAAGTTCCTTCCTACAGACCAATCAGCTTCTTGCCAGCGCTTTCAAAAGTCTTTGAAAAACGGTTACTTTCAAGATTCCGTATCATAATCGCAGAAGAAAAATTAATTCCCAATCACCAATTTGGCTTTCGAAAACAGCATGCTGCCGTTGAATAGGTTCATCGAATGGTCGACAAAATTAACCAGGATTTAGAGGAGAAGAAGTACTGTTCAGCAGCATTCCTAGATATCACTCAAGCTTTCAGCAAAGTTTGGCATGATGGACTGCTCTACAAAATTAAACAAAAACTCCCACACAACTTCTTTTTAATTTTAAAGTCCTACTTGACAGAACGTTAGTTTCAAGTTAAATTTCAACAAGAACATACATCGCTTCATCCAATTTCTGCTGGAGTTCCTCAAGGAAGTGTATTCGGTCCGACCTTATACCTTCTTTATACTACGGACTTGGCAACAGTAAGAGAAATTGAAACTGCTACATTCGCTGAGGACACAGCTGTATTGGTAACTCATTCCGAGCCCCGCAGTGGCTTCGACAAAACTACAATTGCATCTACACCGAATCGAAGGATGGTTAAAAAATTGGAGGGTAAAAGCAAACGAATCGAAGTCTATTCATGTCACCTTCACAATGCGCAAGGGCAATTCTCCCCCAGTTTCACTAAATAATCAAACATTGCCCCAGTCTGAAGAGGCGAAGTACCTTGGACTACATCTGGACAGGAGACTCGCATGGCAAAAACACATCTGGACTAAACGGAAACAACTTAGACTCAAATTCAGTAAGCTATACTGGTTTCTGGGTAGGAATTCTCAACTATCCCTCGAGAGTAAATTGCTCTCGTATAAGTGCATTTTAAAACCCATCTAGTCGTATGGCATACAGCTCTGGGGATCAGCCAACAACTCAAACATCCTAATTATTCAACGGTTTCAATTTAAAACTTTGAGAAATATTGTGCAAGCTCCCTGGTATGTGATGAATGAAGTAATTCACCTGGATCTAAAAATCAAATCAGTGGAAGAAGAAATAAAAACATTCAGTCTAAAATATCAAGAGAGATGAAAAAAACATCCAAACTCTTTAGCCGTAAATTTGTTAATTAACAGAGGTCGGATAAAAAGACTCAAAAGATTCAAGCCTTTGGATCTTTCAAGTAGATTCGAGTAAATCTACTCGTAATTATCTCCTACGCTTATATTATATTGTGACAACTTATTCTCTGAATACGTAATCATTAAGTAGGACCACCATTGGGCAGTTCTGCAAAACATGTTCATAAAGCCACCTGATTTACTTATTATTCCATCGAATAGATAGTAAATATTATAGGAATCAAATAAAAAAAACATTACCTTAGACGAAGACAGGATAGAGCAAGTTTATAATTACGTATATATTGAAAGTTTATTTACTGACGATGGAAAAATAGATGGAGACCAATAAAGCTAAAACTGCAATATATAAGTATGTACTTGCACTGTTTGACAAGAGTGATAGAAATCTGTTGAGAAGGTTTGGGCGTATTCAGTGAATAGTGGGAAAAAGCTTGACGAAGCAATTCTATTTAGGTAAAGTGAATGGAAGCGTACCCAAAGTCAGACAGAGGAAAGAATAGTGGGTATGTATGAATGAGACACTGCAGCGACAAGATATAAACGTATGCCAGAATAGTGGAGAGTACTTGTCAAGAACTGTGTAACAAAGAGTGTCAGTAGAATGATAAACGCCTGCAATAAACGATCTTGAATACTCATTTGCCCAAGTGGAGAGCTTTGCTTAGTTGTTGTGTTTGGAGCAAAGAACATGTTTGAGAGCAGAATGCTGACTTTGTGAAACTCTCGGCCTAGGGTGGCTGCTAGAGAGATCAATCTTATACTCTTTATCTAATATATTTTCTACTCTAATCGTATCCATTAAGCAGAGCTCTCCACATGGACACGTTAGTATCCACGGTCTTTCGTTTCAGGCGTCTCTCACTCCGCTGACAGACTTCATTACACATTTCTTATAAACTATTTTTCTCCACACTTTCCTGTTCTGGCATACAACTTTAGCTTCCGTTACGTCGTCTTTGTGTCTCATTCACACAGTGCCACCATTCGTTTCTCGGTCTGCCTCTGGGTACGCTACCATTCACTTTACCTAAAAATACTTGTTGCGTCAATCGTTCTCCTTTTATTCTCTCAACATGAACAAACCATCTCAACAAATTTATTTCACACTTGTCAAAAAGTGTTTCCTCTTCACCACATTCTTTGAGAATCCGCTTATTACTGACTTTGATCATTAGCGCTTTAACGCATACATTTCACAAAAATCACATGCCAACTGCTGTAACTTTACTCTTATCCTTTTCTTGGTACAGTGAAATTTTAGCTTTATTTGTTATATTTTCACTTCTGGTAATTACTCCTACACTGCCGATAACCTTCCTACCCTCGTTTATACGCATGGCTATCTTTTCATAGATCTTTCCATCAGTAGTAAATAAACTTCCAAGATACACGCAGCTATCAAATTGTTTTATCCTCTCTTCGTCTAAGGCAATGTTGCATACTGCTATAAATATATGCTGCTATATTTCATGAATTTCCATAAATTTCACAAATTCCAAACATTTTAAAAAATTTCAATAAATTTTCATGTTTCATAAATTTTCTTTAATTTCCATACATTTGCATCAATTTTGATCATTTTCATAAATTTCATAAGATTCAATAAATTTTATAAGCTTCCATAAATTTCTATGAATTTCATAAATTTCCATACATTTCACAAGTTTCTTCATTTTAGCTGAAGATAAAAATTGCACCTATCGGAAATTGAATTTTAAATCAAATTTAAATAAAATAAAATATTCTTCTTAACTTTAGTATCGGAAATGAAATTTCTAATCAAATTTGAATCAAATCCACTAAATCTTCTCCTTAATTTCAGTTAAAAATAAAAATGTTCACTTACGGGAGATTTCAGTTTAGAGTACACGAAGAAAATACTCATCTTGATGTTAATGGGCATTGCAATAATCCAAAAATACGGGAAATGTTCGAAATTTGTCACACTTTACAAGAATTTTCAAACTGGATTTTTTTAGCACAGATTGTTCGTAAAATCGCACGCATAGGGAAAACTGAAAAGGTTTTGAGTAAATTTTTCATTGAAATTTTTACGGACGTGGCCACCAGTAGCGAGCGATAAAAGCGGGCAGTACGGGGGAGCAGTAAGCGGGAATGTTTACGTTTCCAAGGACTAATTTAGTGCCACGGCCAATGCGAGGCAACCCCTGAAACTGGCTCTATATTGGAGTTCTTGTGTAAATAATTTTTGAAACTATCGTCAATAATTTTGACCAACCTCACAGTATAGTTACATCGAAGTTTTTTTGGGACTTTACTGGGACTTAGGGCTCCAATAAACCATCTAACGTCTCTGGTTACTCATAATTTTTGTTGAGGAACGGTGGAAAATCTTTTAAAGACTCTCGGGAGGGTTCGCACTTCCCTTGCATGTGAGATTTTCACCCACTAAAAACCACCATCCTTTCCTTCTTGGCAGATATCCCCTAGGAAACACTTTCGCATTACTTCAGAGTGTGCCATTTTGTTGCCTTCTGGGGCTCCTGCTGGTTTATTTCTTTTGATGTGCTAATCTGGACGTCGAGCAACGGGCTCCTCAGCAAAATCGTCAAAACTACTTGTAACTCTCTTCACGTAATTATTTATAAAAATCTATGGGATTGATTCTACTTCTATTTTTTAGACTATTGTACTGAGATATGATATTATTCGACAAAAAAATTTTAAAAACCCATCATATGTACTCATAACAGCTTAAAATACTCAATTTTTCTTCTTTTGGCGTTTCCTCCGGTTGCACTTTCCCGACTTAAGTTGTTCTTGCAGAGAACGACTCAATCATACTCTCCCTTCTTTTGAACAACATTCTGAAAATTTTTTACTGTGTCGTCTACCTGACATTTAAAGGAAGAAAAATATAATTTTTTCCCTTTTTTTAATTGAAGTAAATATTATTACAAAATGTCAAAAGTCTGTCCCTCAATTTTGGTAATTTCTTCTACTTGAGCGTACATACCCTCTTTTAAATTAAAAATTATAGTTGAAATTGTGTAGTATTGTGTTGCAGTATTCTGTAAAATTACAATTGTAATACTGACTGCTTTTTTAGCGAAGTCCCCTGTTAATGTCTACACATTTCCGTTCGATAGCGTATAATATAGACGTTTATGCGCATGCGCAGAGATCTATCGTTGATTTAAATGTTTGTTTATTTATTATTTTTTAACTTTATAATTAGATGTTAAAGACTTCTAGAGATTTGAAGGAATTACATTTACATATTATAAAGTACTGCGTCTTGGAGTTTCGTATATTGTACAATCAGATATATATTTACTTAGATATATTTATAGTTATTTATTATTTTCCTAATTATTAAATTATTAATAACAATATTATTGCCAGTATAGACGCACAAGTTTGGTGATTTGAAAATCACTCTTATGGCCGACAGAGAAAGTACTGCCTATTTCAGCAGACTGAAAGTAAGGCAGTTGTAAACTGAGTGGTACATACTAGAGAAAGACCAACCTTGGTCTTTCCTAATCTAACAGTGTTCTTTTTCCGGTCTTTATTGTCACGAAGGAGCGCATTTCGAGTTGAATAAATGTTGGCAAGTGAAATTTGATTATTATATATATATATATATATATATATATATATATATTAGGGTGGCCCTTATTTTTCACTTTTCGAATTTCTCTGCTCTCACCCCCCAGTTTTGTTCGAATGCCCAAAAAAAAAATCTCCTTCAAATTTGAACAAAATCGGTTAATATTTAGGGGTGGCGCAAAGACCATGAAGTTCCCCATTGATTTAACATTTATTTCTTTATTTTTATTTATTGAATATAAACGGGCAAGCCCTTTGTACAGTGATCAATTAATCTTATACAGTGTGTTCTACATAAACTAATCAGCACAACTTAGGCCAAATTGTTAACCATTCTATAGAGCTCAGTTCTGAAGTGCGTCGCTGATCGGTCAAAAAGTCAATATTTGTTGCATATAAATTTGCCTCGTTACAAATTCTACTGATAACGGAGTTTTTTTCATAGTTAGTTCGATGGTAGTTGATTTTAAATAGAATGTTGCTTCTTAGCGATTTCGAAGGAGCGTACAGGTTTATTTCAGCTAGGATTTGCGGACAGTCAATTTGGTTATTTTAAACATTGTATAAAAAGCTCAAATCAGCAAATAAAAGTCTCGAGTTAATTTTTTGGATGTTCAGCAGTGCCCTGATTCCGCTATAATCGTGATCGCACCTAAGCATCGGTATCCCCATTTGTCTAGCTGCAAAGCGTAAAAATCTATTTTGTATTCTTTCAAGTATAATATTATGAATGAGGTACTGGGGTGTCCAAATGACTGAGGCATATTCTAAATTTGGTCTAACTAACGAGAAGTACAGTGTTTTTAGAGTTAACGGATTTTTGAAATTTGAAGCATTTCTCGTGACAAAGCGCAAGGACCTGAGTGTCTTTTTTGCCACCTCTGACACTTGATCGTTAAGCATTAGTGACTCGTCCAGAATGAGTCCCACGTCGCGAGCCCGCGTCACCCTCTGCAATACTTCCCCGTCCAGTAAATAATGTTGTTTAGCTGTTAATCTTTTTCGTGAGAATGATATCACTAGGCATTTTTCAACATTAAGCAACATTCCGTTCAGCGAACACCATTCTTGCAACCTATCAATATCACTCTGAATTTTAAGAACGTCTTCAAGGGATCGAATAGCTTTAAAAAGTTTAAGATCGTCAGCAAATAAAAGAAACAGACAAAATTTGAATACAGTACAGATATCGTTGAAATATAGGACGAACATGAGGGGACCCAGATTCGAGCCCTGTGGCACTCCCGAGGTTGCTGTGAAAATCTCCGAGTACTGCCTATCAACACGAACTGAATGCGGTCTGTCGCTAATATAACTTGTTAGCCAGTAGAGTAACATTTCAGACAAACCCAGGGCCCTGAGCTTTGTCAAAAGAATACAATGGTCAACCTTATCGAAAGCTTTTGAGAAGTCAGTGTAAATCGCATCAACATGTACGCCCTTTAGCAATGGAATTAAGTATAGTTATTGGCCGGTAGTTTGTTATATCATTTCGATTACCATTTTTATACACCGGTATTATTATTCCTTTTTTCCATTCAAATGGGAAGATCCCCTCAACTACTGATTTATTAAAAATTATGAACAACGGTTCAATTAAAGACTCACAGCATGACTTCAAGTGGACGGGCGGTACCCCATCGGAACCTGCTCCCTTAGTTACATCAAGAGTCATTAACTTATGGTAAATTTCTTCCCTTTCTATATGTACATAGGGAAGATCAATGGAATCCGTTGAATTAAATTGCACGTCCCGATTTTGTGTTGGAGCATAGACCGATTTAAAATAAGAAGCAAAAGTATCGGCAATTTCGGCACTGGAAGCTACTTTTTTGTCTCCTAAGAACATTTGATCCGGTATTTTATTGCATTCACTTAGTGAGATAATGTAGGACCAGAACTTTTTTGGATTTGAGATGATCGAATTTTCCGTGTCATTAATAAATTTTCTATAACAATGGTCTGACAATGTTTTAAATTGAGCTCTCAATTTAGAGAATTTAAGGTAGTCCGCTGTTAATTGTGTTTGCT
Source organism: Andricus curvator (assembly GCA_932195095.1). Taxonomy (NCBI): domain Eukaryota; kingdom Metazoa; phylum Arthropoda; class Insecta; order Hymenoptera; family Cynipidae; genus Andricus; species Andricus curvator. The sequence goes on along the minus strand of CAKNYM010049676.1, from coordinate 116,661 downwards.
TGTAATTAATATGTGCTATTTTTTTTGTCTTGGACTAATTTTTTCAGTTCAGAATTAAACCACGGAGGGTAAGTGGACACTTTGATTGTCTGAAATGGGACATAATGATCAAATGCTATTAGGAGATATGTATAAAGTGCTTCGACCGCACTGTCGACTACCAAATCGGAAAGCAAACCATGCCAGTCAACATTACTGAGATAGTAAGAGATTCCTCCAAAATTAGCTCTCTTGAAGTCTAATCTTATTAAATTGTCATTGTACAATCTTGAATTGTGACCTGGCTCTGAAAAACTTAAATCGCATGTGAGGGGTGGGTGGTATTTGTCTACCGGTAGTAAAGGGTCAACCGCAACCGATATTGACGTTTCACAGGAGTATGAGAATACTAAATCTAACAATGATCCGTGTTCATTTCTATTGCTATTGATTTGGATTAAATTTAAATAATCAAGTTAATCAGATACGATGTTAATTATGTCAGTATGCATTCGCAGTGACACTTCACCAGGCACACAAGCAGGCCCCTTTTTGACGTCTTTAGTCCATTTAGCATACGGTAAATTGAAATCACCAATTATGTACAATTTCGTTCCTGGGAAGTAACAAGCCACTTCTTCAATTATTGCACACGTATCAACATATTGAGAACAGCTAGAGTTCGGTGGGATGTAAAAACCCCTCATATAAAAGCACATGCGCCTACTGCTAATTTGACAAATAGGTGCTCAACCGTGTTTTTATTTGTTGAAAGTCTCACACTACATAACCCATATCTGGCCGCGATCAAAACTCCCCCACCACGCAAATTATCGCTAGTATCTGCACTACGATCATCTCTAAAAATATTGTATTCCATCATGCCCAGTTCAGAAGAATTTATTTTATCTTTTAGCCAAGTTTCCGTAAATATTATTACATCATGTGAGCATGACGGGACGGACTGTCGCAATGAGTGTAATTTAGTGCAGACACCCCTGACATTCTGTTAGTAAATCGATAACAGCTGATCGCCAGCTCGAGTCCCACCAGGACCGCATGTATGTGTACTTACGCATGCGCTAAGCGCTTGTTGATGATGGCAGCTTGGCTCATTGGGGTTATGTTCTTCCTTGCATTCACAAGTGTCGGAACTCCTCGTCGGAATGCAAATATTAAGTCCGTTTCTCCCTCCAAACGACGAGATGTCAACTCTTTCTTCACATCCTCGATTTCCTTGATCTGGTCTTTTGTCCTGTCTGGTGCAACCCAGAGGTGTTTCAGCTTGACACTTGTTTCCGGAACTTTTTTGGCAGCAAGCAATTTGCGCATCAGCGTTTGTGCCACTCATTCGGTTTCGCACACAAGTTTTACCGGTCGAGGAGTCGTGCTGGTCTGCGAATGAAGGCCAAATCTAAATGCTCGTGGGTTTAAAACTTGGAAATCGGGAATGAGCTCTGTTAGTAGATTTGGTATATTTGGTAATCCAAGTGTACGGATTTCTTCTGACGGGGAGGATTCATGCTCTGGTAATCCGAACAAGATCAGGTTCTTTTTTCTAATGTTTCTTTGCTCAATTTCAGCTATGCATTTACGAGCAAGAGATGTATCATCGAGGGATTTGGATGAAGGATATTCAGTTTGTAGTTTTTGTAAAATACCTTCAGCTGTGGTCATCCTGTCACACAACCCATCGACTCTTTGCTCTGTTGCACCAATCCTATCCAGGACTCCATCCTTTTTTGTTGATAAGCTGTCAATTTTTGATCCCAGGGAGCCGACCTTTCTTGTAACTGCGCTAATCTCTGGTTGGATTGTACCTATTGCTTCAGTGATAATTCATTCTATATCCTGGGCAGTCAATGGACTCACATCTGAACTCATATGGGAAAAAGTCAGCTTTTTGTGAATCTAATATTTAAACGCGATAATATGTTACAAATGATTCGTGTTTCAGTATATTGTTCATAATTCATCAGAGAATAAGAATCAAACATTAATTTTGAGGTTGAATAATTTTAAGCCACTCTTATGGGTCCCCAAAGAAATTCGCATAAGTGATAAATTTGAAATTTACGTAATATTGCGGTTTATTGACGCTTTTTAAAAGTTTTTTGAAAATAAATAAACATTAATGGGTAATTTAAGAATACCCAGTCATTTATTAACTAATATTCAATTGTTTAAACAATTTTCATTTGTTCAAATATTTGTTTTTTTCAGTTAACTCGCGAAATGAACGTATTTTCTAGACTTTATGAGTTATTTAATCAATGATAACAATAAAATAATTTGTGTAAATAATTTTACAATTATTTAAATAATACGTATTTGTTCGAGTATATATTTTACCTAAAAAAAAGCAGGAGAAACATTTTATCTCACTAAATTTTCGACTAATTTTAATATTTTTAGGTACTAATTTGTTTATTATGAATACTCGTAGATGTTTAAACAATTTTTTTGTTTACATATTATATTTTTTCTATTTTTCGTAAGATTGAAATATTTGTATGTTCTACTTTGCTTTTTAAGAATATTCTTATATGTTTGAACAAATTTAAATTGTTTAAACAGTTTTTTTGTTTACATATTATATTTTTTCCATTTTTCGAAAGATTGAAATATTTTTATGTTCTACTTTGCTTTTTAAGAATTTTCTTCAATGTTTAAACACATTCAAATTGTTCAAACAATTGAATATTAGTTAAAAAATGACTGGGTATTCTTAAATTACCGATTAATGATTATTTATTTCAAAAAAACTTTTAAAAAGCGTCAATAAACCGCAATAATACGTAAAATTCAAATTTGTCACTTATGGGGTTTTCTTTGGGGACCCATAAGTGTGGCTTACAATTATTCAACCACAAAACTGGTGACTGATTCCTATTCTCTGACGAATTCTGAACAATATACTGAAACACGAAATTATTTGTAACATATTATCGCGTTCAAATATTAGATTTACAAAAAGCTGACTTTTCCCATGTCAAATCAATGGGAAACTTCATGGTGTTTGTGCCACCCCTTAATATTAACCAATTTTGCTCAAATTTGAAGGAAATCTTTTTTTGGGGCATTCGAATAAAAGTGGGACGTGAGAGCAGAGAAATTCGAAACAAAATCCGCCAAGTATAAATAAGAACCACCCTAATATATGTCAAAAACACTCCCCTAAAGTTTTATAAAAAAAAATTCCTTCTGTCTCCGCATCGTAGATATAGCTGAAAATCACAAAAAACGAAGCACTTCTTCAAATTTGAACAGCAAAAAATTTTTTTTTGAGATTTAAATTATCAATAAAAATAGTTCAAAGCAAGTCGATTTATACCTGTATAGCGATAATTCCATTAAAATATTTTTTACCCTCCCTAATTGACTTTGAAGTTTCAAAAAATTAAAATAGTCGACTTTTTCGCTATTTTCTTAGATTCATGGTAAATTTCTCGACTATTTGACCATATAATGTGTGATATACGTTAATCAGAATGTATTTGCAGTATGTTCCAACAATAATATATACATTTGAAAACATTTTTACCTTATTTAGACACCGAAAATTAATTTGGTTGTGAAATAAAGAGCAATATATCAGTTTTAGATATTTTCTTGTAATCCAAAATCAATAAAAATTATTTTAATATCGACATTCGGCATATATTATTGGTGCAACATATTGAAAATACATTCTTCTTAACTTATATCAGACATTTCGTAACTCTAAGAAAATAGCGAAAAAGTAGATTTTTTTCGATATTTTGAAATTTCAAGGTCACTTAGGTAGGGTATAAAATGTTTGAATCATTTTTTGCTATGTAGGTACAAATTCACTGTCTTCGAAATATTTTTTCTGATAATTTATATACCGAAAATTAATTTTATTGTCAAATAAAGAGCAATATAATCACTTTTAAATATTTTTTTGTAATTCAAAGTCAATAAAAATTATTTTAATGTCAACATTTCTTAGATATTATTGTTGCACCATATTGAAAATACATTCTCATTAACGTATATCACACATGATATGGTCAAATAGTCGAGAAATTTACCATGAATCTAAGAAAATAGCGAAAAAGTCTACTTTTATCAATTTTTTGAAACTTCAAAGTCAATTAGGGAGGGTAAAAAATATTTTAATGGAATTATCGCTATACGGGTATAAATCGGCTTGCTTTGAACTATTTTTATTGGTAATTTAAATCTCAAAACAAAAATTTTTTGCTGTTCAAATTTGAAGAAGTGCTTCGTTTTTCGTGATTTTTAGCTATATCTACGATGCGGAGACAGAAGGAATTTTTTTTTTTATGAAACTTTAGGGGAGTGTTTTTGACTCCCAAAAAAAATTTTCATCGCCCTAATTTATATATATATATATATATATATATAATTTTTTAGTTTGTGGTGCGATAGAGTGCATTTTCAACTAAAAAAAAAAAGAGAGAACATTTTTAAAAATGTTCATTTTTGACAAAAATGGCATCAGCTCCCCACATTACGTCACCGATGACTCCTTTAATGTACAGGTGCAAGCATTGTTGTTGTTGATGCGATGGAGCGCATTTAAAGTTCTTCAAGGTCGCGTACTCCGAAACGATCTTTTCGAAAAGGGGGGGGGGGGGCTAGCTTGCCCCCATTCCACCTTAAAACTTGTTAAAACTCCTACAGTTTTGTGGCGCAACATTTTTATTTCGTGGTGCAACAGAGCGCATTTAGGGTGATGAAGGGGGGGGGGGGGCTCTGCAATGGACCGGAAATACGCGAGGATTTTCAGATTCTTCGAGAAAAATGATGAGTCATTGAATTGATATTCGCGGATTTCCTTGAAAAATTTGAAAATCCTAGGTCTGTTCTTGTACAAGTTCCTGTACGAGAACTTGTATAGAAATACTGTGCTCGAACCATTATGGAGTCAGCATAAGAAAGTACGGGTTCCAGTGCATAGTTTTCATAACAACAAATTGTAAAAACATTAAGGGTTGCGCAGTACATTTGTATGGAACTTATGGCTGTGCAGTGGTTTCCTTACACACACAAAAATAAATAAAACAACATTTTTGGAAACTGCACAGGAACCCATGCAGGAACACATGCATAAGGGTAAATTTATACGCGTACGAAGGTGTAGGTACAGAATCATTTATAGCATCTTGCATCCTCTTGAAACTTTGGGTTTCACTTCATTACCACGTACTAAAATATGTACTGTTCTGCTTTTCAACATGGAGTGCATCCACCTATTTAATGTGTTACTAAGTCCGTGTGTTTGTGGCAGAACCCTATATAGATTTAATTGGGGTGTTACTAAATGCCTCCTCTATGTCTAGAAACGTTGCAATTGCTACTTCACCTTTCCGTATTGTGTTATTGATGCGGGATGTAAACGGATAGAGAGCGTCTACAGTAGATCTGCCTTTTTGAGGTGCAAATCGATTCCTATGGAGACGTTTTTCCGTTAGGATTTCCTCTTCCATGTAAAGTTCCACTAACTTTCTTAGTGTTTTCAGCATGAACGAGGTCAAGCTGATCGATCTAAAGGATTTTGCCTCATAGTAGGTATCCTCACCCGGCTTTGGAAAGAAGATTGCTTTGACCTTCCTCCATGCCACCGGGGAGTTTCCCAATGGTAAACATGCCCGAAAGATGCAGCAACATGGGCCCACCTTCCATTCTGGCTCCACAACTTAGTCTTCCTAAGGGCTGTGACACATGAGTTACCCCTTAAGGTTGTCTAAAGTAAGGCAGTGTCTTATATTTTTTCGAATAATAAAAATGGGTAAAATGGTAATTAATCTACTTGGACGTTCTCATCGCAACACAGTAATGATTTTATGTAGTATAAATACAGGAAGTGTTCCTATTGGTCAATTATTTCGGTAATCGAAAAACAAATATTGTTTTGATTTTCTTCAAACTGCGGTTAATTGTAGTACTATAGGACATTATTGAAGGTGAAAAACCATAGGTCACCATATTGCAAAATTAAACTTAATCAATTCTGTAACTAACGAATTCGATAGAAAATTTGAGAATCTTGAAGGTGGTGGTAAACATTTCTCAAAAATATATGTCCTTTTTACGGTTTTTGGAAATTGAAATTTCGAATATTTCCAAATACGTATTTTGATTTCATTCTGTTAGATTCTGAATTAGGACTCCTCGAGTTTTGCAATTATATAATTATTTTAATTAATATTTTAAAATATCATGAAACGTCTATTATATCGATTCAGGGTTATAAACTGGAAATTCTAAGCTTTCCTTCAATATGCATTTTATCAAAATCTGAGGATACGTGTTTCGAGATATTATGACCACCGTCATAAAGTTTATCAAATTTCCTATCGAATTTGTTTTCCTAGAAACATTATTAGATTTGGGTCTGACGCAATAACACTTCATTGAGAAATGGTCGCTGCAGTTAGCTCCTCTGTAACGTGCCAGTTCTGTATCCTGGCTGCTATTGCAGAGGTTGCAAAGTGATGTCGATTATAGTGCTCCTATTTCCACTCCTCCTGAACGTTAGTACACAGCCAGCGTTCAAAATCGACAGATTGCATCTGGCCGAGATGTCAAGGACTGCATTACCCAGCGTGTTTCACCAGTTCATACCTCATTGTTGCGACTTGCCGTTAAAGCCCCCCCCCCCTCCTTCAGGTTGGTGCACTGCTCGCAGATAAGAAGCAGTTCGGCCTTCGACTCATATGCGTGTTGGCTTAATAAGTCTTTATCTAGTCTGGTACGCTGAAGACTGCCTTGTTTAACAGTCGCCATGGTGAGCCCTTTCTCTTCTTGGCCTACAAAAAGGTCACATACCTCCATAATCCCTACATGTAATCCAGGCGGTTTTCGGTATCTATCTATGAGCATAAGTAGCATCTTGGTGGTGCTGTGCAATCAGTTGCACGGTGGTTTTTACCACCGCACCTCCAGCACGACCGAGCCCTGTCCATGTGATAATATCCGTGGCATCGAAAGCATTGGAGAAGTGTTTCCCTTCTGCTGATCCGGTAGTTTACCCAGCCAATTTTGATGTGCTTCATCTCATCCAGCTTGTCCGCCATTGCTTCATCTATTTTGACGAGCACCATAATGTTGCCCCATTTATTCGGTCGTGACAAGTTAATCTTCTGATTTTCGCCTGTGTCTGACTGTAGTAGGGTCTCTAAGGCATCTTTTATTTCTGCCTTTTCCGTTGTGATTTAGCCTCGCTAAATTGGTCTCTCGTATTGCTGATACTTTAAGCCCCCAAGTCATCCGGTTTGACCTGGGATTTTATGTCCTTTAGCACATCTGCATACTGTCTTCCTCTTTCAGGATTTCTCAATATGGCCTCAGAGCGAGGACGTCTCTTTACTCTGGATCCCTTGTCCATGGCTTTCTGTCTTCTACTTATGTCTTCAGTATTCTGGCTTCCTTTTTATGCTCAGGTCTATCTTCTCGGCCCTTTTCTTTTACGCGCCGAGTATGAGTATCACCTTTCCTCTACAACAGATAATTGCAGTGGTACTAGTAGTGGCGTTACGCGTAGGTTAGGTTGTTCGAATCCCGCGGAGTACCCGATTTTTAGTAGCGTTTTTGGGCGATTATATATGTAGTACTCTAGTGATTGTGTGTAGTGATGTAGTTGAAGCAACTTGACCGAAGCACACGCAAGATGATGACAATCCATCGAAGTCATCATCCTAGATCTTCCGTACCTCGAATATACCTCAGTTCTAAATAGCACAGATTCTCTTATGCGACTCGTACATCAACATGAATTCGGCAATGCTGCGGCGTTTCTACACCGTGCCTTAGATAAGGCCGCAGAGGAGCTTGGCCTCCCATTTGATTCCAGCGACACTACACATGGCCTAGCATCACTAACGCCTCTGGTGCTCAAAAGTCGTGTACAAGAAGCAGAACATTCGCTTCTATTAAGAGAACATGCTGAAAAGCCCCTTCATGGTAAATTCTACGGCACAATACGTAGAGAAGAGCTCTCGATGGGTCTGTCCAACATGTTTCTCAAGTCTGCTGGATTGAGATCGGAAACTGAGGGATTTCTTTTTTCCTGTCAAGACGGCGTTATAGACACCTTATTTTACCGCAAGCGTATAATTTCTATGGTGCTGAACTATTGCCCGTCTTGCCATGCGCCCAGGGGGAATTCGAGTCCGTTGTGGAGAAGGATCAGTGTGAGATCTACTGGAATTTCTCATTCTCCACCATTCAAAGTATCAGTGCTACAAAGCCTGATATTGTCCTCCAAGATCTGAAGAGATTGAATTCTGGACACCAGCCGATGGTAATAAAACGGCAAAGGAGGAAGAAAAACAAGCGAAATATCAAGCACTTCTTTTCGAGCTGAGCAAGCTGTACCAAGGCTACCAAGTCCACCTTGTAGTTCTCATAATCTTACTTAGAAGTATGAGAGCTTCATTTCTTGGCCAACTCAACAAAATCCCGGCTTGCTAGTGGCAGGCTCAGTCCATCGCAAGCCGGATGCAAAAGACTGTCCTTCTGGGATCACTTCATCTGGTCCGTCAACACTTTTGCTCATAACATTCTATAAAGATTGGTAGCTCTAAAAAAGTATCCAGATGTGAAACTTTCCTCTCGAACTGTGCCGTCTGCCGCGTAAGGTTATCCGCGGCTAGAGACCGGACTCCAAGCAATAGTGTTATACAAAGTCTCTTGCGTAAATTTTCCGATCTTGTTCACCTTCTGGGATAGAAGGGGCAGGAGTGGATGACGTCCACGTTCCAGTTGCGTGGGAATTGGTTGCTTTAAGAAACCATGATCGTAGCTTCTGGAGCCTACAACTTTTCTATAATAAAATTACTCTAATGGCTTTGATGGCTATGTTGGCTATATCATTGCTACAAACAGGGTTTCCAATGTCAGACAGGCAGAGAGTATTTTAAATACTTTGAAACGCTTGTCGTTTCCCGAGGATCGTCGGGGCGCCCCTGGAGCTACCGCTGGAGGCCAGAGCATTCGGGAGGGTTGTGGTGGTGAGCTGCGAGATGGTCAGGCAAATCGCACTAATCAAACAGCCGGCCAGCAAGAACATCTGCGACAAATGGTAGACAGTGAATCATCAGCTGTACCTGCTGATGATTCTTTGGCTAGCTGCAGCCATTTTCAGCCAACCATCTAAATAGAAATACCGCGGGAGAGCATCAAGTGGGATACCACAATGAAACAGGAATTGGTGCGTCTCTATTACGAAAGTGCGAAGTATGGAACCAAAAGGGAAAACGGATACCACTTTAGGACGAAGTTTGCTGCGAAGTACCATAAAATACAGAAGGTTTCAGTGGGAAGACTTAAGGTAAGATGAAGAACATCAGAAATAATCTTCTTATCTCAGAACTGCTTTAGCGCAACGTAATGATGACCCAGCGTCACCACATCCTCCAGAGGCAAACTGCCTAATTTCGCCAGAGGTAGAAGCAGAGGTTTAGCAACCAAGCAGGTGATTAAAATGGACACATTATATGAACAGAGTAGCCAGAGCTAGCCACAAGAATAAATGAGCAGAATCTAGCAGATCAAAAACGCTTAATATCTGTAAATAGATTGCTTTCGGCCATTGAAATAGCTGCCATCAAAATGGAAGTGGAACAGCAGCTTCCAATTGATGAAATCCCTTTAGAAGATGTGAACAACCAAGACCTGATTGAAGCTGAAAGCATAGGTGCTAGGGATAATGTACATCAAGTACCGGATCCACTAGAACCTCATCCGGAAACATCATAAAAAAAAAATCTGCGATGATATGAACAGCGAAATCCCAAAAAAACTACAGCAGCTTGAGAAGAATTTTCGTCATGCTTTACACGAATTCAGACATGCAGAACCAACACAAAGGCATTCGCTGCCCATGAGGAACAATTCAAAGGATCTGCGTGCACTAACAGAACACCTGCACAGCAAGGTTTTACCCCAGGAACGAATCGAGATCCACCATGGAAGATAAGGTTGGAAATGGATGTCAGCGAAGTAAGGTGCAAATTGGGTTGATTGACTCAATATAAGAAAGGAAATAGAACCAGAAAGCTGATACACCATTTTACTAAAATCACCATACCACGGCCATACCACGCTGAAAAAACCAGTTCTCGTCAGATCACTGAAGTTAAGCAGCGTTGGGCGCGGTTATTACTTGGATGGGTGACCATTCGAGAATACTGCGTGCTGTTGGCACATCGTGGGTGTGGTGAGCCCACACTTCTAGTAGTTATTTACTACAAGCAACTATCCACCTAGAAACACTACCCAAATCGGGTAGTGTCACGCCTACCCTAAAAGGGAAATGTTTTAATGGTATATCTGCCTTCGGTACATCGAGACATTGACATCAACAATATTGGATGAGATTATAGACTCCGCCGGCAGAGTTTTGATGTTCTTACTGCTAGACTGCGTCATTACAAGAGAAGTAGTCCAGGAAGGCCACAAAATCGAACCTTTCACACAGATAAAAGAAAGTACTATCGTGAAGTGAGTGTAAAGAAAAATAACAGAAAGACACCAAAGTCTTTCAACTGGAAGACATGACTAACTACTGGTCGGGTGTTTGGGGACAATCGAGCAGAAGCAATTTAGACGCTGTGTGGTTCCAACTAGAGAAAGCAAAAGGTAGAACTAACCCTGGAAAGCTCCAGGTTCGGACATTGTGCACAACTTCTGATACAAGTACCTGCGAGTGTGCACCCTGCGTTGGCAAGGTGTTTTCAGATGATCATCGAACACCCAGATCTGATGATAGGCTTTATGCTTAAAGGTACTACGTATATGTTGCCTAAAAAACCAGAAGCTGTATTTTGACCGATAGCCTGTCTTCCAGGAATTTATAACTGCCTTACAGCTATCATTGGAGATAAGGTATATTCTCACTGCAACGAGAATGACATCCTTACAGAAGAAAAAAAAGGGTATTCTAAAAACTCGCGGGGCAGTAAAGATCTAGTCACCATAGACGCTGTTGCCATGAGGCAAGCTCATAAACATCAAAGAAACTTGCACATGGCATACATTGACTACAAGCAACCGTTTTCTTCCGTATCACAGGACTATTTGCTTGAAGTCTTAAAAATATACAAAATTTGCCCACGCATCACTGACTTTGTAAGTCGTGTGATGATGCTTTGGTGTAAAAGAATCAAGTATTTTTATCATGGACAACCAAGAATAACTAGATTAATAATCATTATGGCGGGTACCTTTCAAGGAGACCCCTCCAGTCCATTATGGTTCTGTTGAGTGCTGAACCTATTGAGTATAACACTATCTAGCAGAAAGTGATACATGTCACAAAACAGTGTTTTAATGATATCCACATTGAGTTCGGACTAGATAAATACAGAACAGTGAATTTAATTAGAGGAGAATAAGGGACTGCAGAGCTAGAGAACAAGAACGAGAATGACATCGATGTAATTGCTGAGGGCGATTAAAAAAAATATCTGGGTATTTTTTAGTCTGAGGGTATTCAGCATGCGATAGTTAAGAATAGCCTAATGACTTCATTCAATACAAGACCAGATTGGCTTTGGAGAGTTCTCTTAACTTGGCCAACAAGATCAGGGCTATCAAGAGCTATGCCATTCCTGTCCTCAGGTACTCCTCTGGGCTCATCAAATGGTCGAACACCGACCATGAAAGGATAAGCAGAACTATGTGCGTTGAAATGACCAAGCATCGAATGCACCATAGTAATTCGGCGATGAAAAGGGTAGTTCCATACTGTAAAAAGAAAGTATTATTTCAACGCTAATTTCAGTTATTGAAATAAGACTCAGAAAAAACAGTTTCGAGTGTTCCGCGGCAAAGAGGGGTAGGGGTACATGTTACACAACTGTGTAACTCACAAGTTATACAGTTGCGAGAATCTTTGAACCGCAAGCTGATCATGATTACATGCTTATAAATTTGACCATAGTGCATGCCTTGAATATCAGGGCAGAAACCAGAGAGGAACTAGAAACGCTGTGGAGACAAAAAGTTATACACAGCGAGCACCCTAAAATTTTAGATCAACCTGAATATCTGGCTGAAAAGGGGCTCCTTGGTTCCAGAAACGGAAGGATTCGTAATTCCAATTCAGGACAGGGTTTTCAACACCAGAAATTGTCGCAAGCACGTATTACATGAAGACGTGGTTAAAAGGTACTACCTGTGTGGAGATACATACGAATCCACTGAGCACATTAGGGGCCATTCATTAATTACGTAAGGGTCCCGAGGGGGAGGGTTTTTTTAAATCTCTACATGACCTTACCTCGGGGGTGGGTGGGTAGGGGGGGGGGTAAACCGTTCTTACGTAATATCTTACTACGTCAATTATTGTTTCATTTCGAACGATCACAGTAGCTACATTAATTCTACTCAAACTACCCATTTTACAATTTAAAGAATTGCGCTTTTAGTAGGCTAAAATGGCGGCTTCTGTGACACTCTATTCTATTTGCTCTATCCGCCGATTGTTTGTGTAACAACGTGTTTTAGTTTTTCTAATGATATGTAACGATTCAACGCTATTTAAAACAATTCTAAGTTAAATATTACGTAAGAAAGAGGGGGGGGGAATCAGCAGGCACAGTTGATGTTTCACTGTTTACCGTTTATCGCAGATCTCTTTGCTGGCCAGCTTATACATACATATATACAGTAAAGTCTCCCTTATTTCAAGGTCCCCCTATTTCAAGACCCGCCTATTTCAAGCCCCCTGCAACCGGTTATATCAAATTGCGCAGTTCCGTCAACTTCCACCACGGTCCCTGTACACTCTCCTCCTCATCTGTGGCTGAGCAATGAAAAAAGAGGCCCCGAAGAGCGGGAAGCCTCGAATTGAGTATTTCAGCATGACGTTATAGGTATCCAGACAACTTTTTGAAGATAATATGCTAAACGTAAAAGTACATCACAAATGTACGAATAGTAATATTTCTCAAGTGTAGAATCTATTTTCTCACTCATGTTCCATTCTTTTGTCGATTCACGGCCTTTAAGTATCACGAAATAAAATAAAATATCCTAAATTTCAGGGTAGTGTCACTCTTACCTCAAATTTCGAACAGTTGCTTGTATTGCGTGGAACTGAGAGATTTTCAACCGATAAAAGGATGAAGAAACAAAAATGTGCACATGCATTCTACAATTAAAAAGATTACCTTTCAGACACATTCAGACCTTATAACTTACCTTTACGTTTAGAAGATTTTCTAAAAAAACTCGTACGCAGTTGCAGTACCATGTACTAACCTTCTTCACGGCGGACATTTGCACCTATCCTAGCAGGACGTCGTGGTACGCCATGTTGCAATACGTAATATGCCGCGAAATATTTGAGTCGTTTTTTGATTCTGCTACATTGTTTTTTAGTTGGAACATTTTTTTACACTAAAAAAACACTAGAAAAATACTGGCATAGATGATACGCGAATGCGCTAACTGTGGTAATAGACCGCGACATTTTGAACTACGCAAATCGGGACCATCTGAACCATTTCCATTTGGAATGCGTCATATTGCGTAATGATTTCCACTGAGTACTCGCGCACTTTCAGCCCTTCCGAGGCGAGAGTCGCAACCCTCTCGCGCCCTTTGAGATGAAAAACTGCGTGGGCCAGCAGTTCTAGGAATGTTGGGTCTATTTATGCGTATTATTATTGATAGTACATATTTATTCATTTCAAATCGACCGCTGTTTTCGGTACATGCGCAGTTGAAAAAGTTGCTTAGAGCAAGCGCAGCGATACAAGGCCGGGCAGCCAATGAACGTCGCTTGATAAAAATAACCTGCCTGCTCGCGGTAGAGGTGGGGGCCCCTCCAGCCTTGAAAATAACGAATCCTTACGTTTCAAGGACGCGGAAATCTGCGAGACTTTACTGTATATATATAATTTGAAAAAAAAGTTAAACAACCACCGCAGGGTCCCACTAAGAGCAACTGCCATCCGACAAAATGTCAATAGCCCCCAGTAGCACCGCGGTAAATCACACCTATGGCCACGTCTCACAACCGTGAGATGGGTGGTCACAGGGCACGATGAAATCACAGCGACAGGTCGACGAAACCCTCGTGTGTCTTAAGGGCACGAAGCGACCCAAGGATGACAGCTTTCTGCATCCATCTCGCAAGTGCCTTTGCATATTTTTAGCACGCGGGTATGGCTTTAGGGTTACAAACCAGTTATAGTTTCGCACCTCCAAGAGCACCGATCACAAGGACAATTACTTCAACCGAATATTGTGGGTACAGTCGTTGCAGCTCACTTTTAAGGTCTTGATACCTCTCCTGCTTTTCCTTGGCAGTGATATTGTAGTCGGCCGGAGCCGAGAATTCGATCACGATTATGGTTCCAGAAAATTTGGCTCCTCTCATTTTGGACAATTCACTCTATCTCCCGCGGAGCGTTCGGCATGACAGGGTCGCGGCCAACGCCGTACACTCAGTGTGTACATGATACGCTCTGCACCTATCGCTGGGAACTTCTTGACATGAAGTGCGGTCACGGTATACTAAAGTCCCAGCTGAACATTTGTGTTCGAGAACCTCGGAGGACCCTGCACATATTCCTGTACACGAATCTGTACAGGTAATCTTGAGGGTTCCTGTGCAGGAATTTGGCGAAGGAAACTGTACATGATCCTGCAAAGGAACCTGTATGCAAGCTAGCCTTTGAATAATCCTGTGCAGGTTCCTTCACACAGGAATTCAGGTGTGGGTTCATGTACAATATTAGGTTCGGGATCTTATACATGAAACTGCATAGGAATTAATCCGCGAAGGTTACCTAGTGAATTGGCTCTCTCGATAGTGAGTTGGATCTTCAAGCGAATAAAAGGAAGAAACCTTCATAGTTGTAAGCGACATGAGTTTTTGTGATGGCTTCCTGCAAAGGACCCTATACGTGCTTCTGTATAGGAACCCGCGTCTCAATTTATTTCGAAAAGGGATCTTTATACGAACCCGTACAGGATCATTCAAAGGTTACTTTGTCAGTGCTCGTTCCTTTGCAGGATCATGTACAGTTTCCTTCGCCAAATTCCTGCACAGGAACCGTCAACATTACCTGTACATGTTCGTGTATAGGAACCTGTGCAGGATCTTCCGAATTTCCTGTACAGGAGATTTCAGCTGGGGTGGAAATAACACCGTCCTGGCATGCGAAAATAAAACCCTATGTATCTAACTTGAGTCCTGATGATCTGAGGAAAGCAAAAATTTGCTTCCTCGACAAGGACTGATTTTCTACATTTCTGTGAACTTTTCCGTGCATTTTCTTGTCGACTAGCTGTTGGCGGAATTTTTCAACCTCTGCTATCTTTCCTTCGATTTTTAGAACTAAGGCATGAGGTGAAAAAAGTATTAAGAGGCATGAAGAACTATTCCGCTCCGGGACCCGAAGGTATCAAGACCTTCTGGTGGAAGAAGTTTTCTTAAACCCATCAGCATCTGGCCCGCATTTTCACCTTATATCTAATGTCGGAAGAACCCATTCCGGAGTAGTTGGTGGAAAGGCGCACAGTGCTCCTGACGGAGATGGGCAAATTTGCTGACCTTAAGACTTACAGGCCTATAACTTGTCTGAACACATTTTATAAGATCTTCACAGCTATACTAAATGATAGGATTGTTCAGACAATCGGACCTGTGTGGCGAAAGATGTACGAAAAACGCGGCAAAAAGAAAGGCGTAGCAGGATGTCGTGAGAACCTTCTCGATATCTATATCGGGTCACGAAAAGTTATGCACTTGAACAAAAGCATGCACCTCAAGTCGTCTAGTCCGCAACATTACACCTCACGCCGTCAAGGTGGTCGCGGAATACTTAATCTTGAATGTCTTCACAACAAGATTATTCTGCGTACAGCACATATAGTCGTAAGTGGACGAGACTCTCTTCTGAAAATGGTCAGTGAACACGAAAAAGTGGACAGAGGAGCGTTTCTGTGCAAAGCGGCGGAAGAGGCTGCTAAAACACTTCGCCCTGACTTCAATATCAGGGGTGAGCCAAATGCATTAAATCTTATTCATTCTTAATACTCACTCCTGAAGGCCCGGATTAAGAAAGCACAGGAGAAAAACTTCCGCGAACAGCTCCTTGACAAGAGGATGCATGGCATCTTCCGCAGAAATGTGGAAGATCAGTCGATGTCGTATGAGCTAACGTTTTCTTTCCTTAAATCACCCGGATTGAAGTCGAGTACAGAGTGTTTCATTTTGGCGTGTCAAGACGGTGTCATTTATACTTAAGCATATCGTCTTATGCACACCTCTAGCACCTAGGACACGTACTATCTAGTTGTCCAACTCATGCGTGAACGACGTACATCTAAAGGCACAATGCGGCATTAAGAGTGCTTTATTACCACCACTGGCACTCTTACGGTATTAGCCCTGACACCACTCTGCCAAAAGCTCCTAGGAAAATAGAGTCAATTTTCCAAAATGAGAAGTACCGCATATACTGGAACTTCATATTCTCGACAATTGTTTCTGTCGTGTACTCGAGGCCTGACATAGTTATCCTTGACTTCGAGAACTGAACCATATTTTTTATCGAATTTTCGGCACCAGCCGAAATAACCGGAATATTCTGATTAGCTGGTCATCCTGATCATCGGTGCTCTTGGAGGTGCAAAGCTTTCACTGGTTAATAGCCTTGCGGGGGGAATGCAGAAGGCGGTCGTTCTTGGGTCGCTCCGTGCCCTGCGGGTGCACGTGCCTTTTGCCGGATCATCGTATTGAGTCTATCGCAGACTGCAAACACATATCTCACGGTCGTGGGACGTGGTTTCAGCTGAAATTTTACCGTGATTTCACCTGGAGCGGGTGCAATTTTGTAGTATGGCACCCGCTCCCGGTGAAATGTCGCGGTTGTCTCTTAACAGAATGGATGCCTTTCTATAGACAACATTCCAGTGCTTGTTTTAGAAAACATAGAATATAATTTTTACTGGGATGTTACTATCCAGACGGATCATTATATGCGTGTCAATCGAGCCGACATTGTGATGCGTAAGAAAAAAGATGGAAGAGTATATATCATCGACATTGCTTGTGCCCCCAACCCGAACTTGCAGGCAACCTATGAAACTAAAATTCATAAGTATAGCGTGCTAAGACATGAAGTAAATATAATGTAACGAATTTGCGGATTTCTGTTACATAAAACGGGTTCTTCGCCGTCGCGCTGCCTCTCCCGGTTCTGACCGGAGGAGGAGTCACGATGGCGAGGATTCATCCTTTCATTTAAAATTTGTCATTCGCCTTCGTGCTGCGGCTCCGGATTTTTACCGGAAGATGAGTCACGAGGGCGAGGATTCATCCTCTCGTTTAAAATGTGTACTTTGTCGTCGTGCTGCCGCACCAGATTGTGACCTGAGGATGAGTCACGAGGGAGAGAACGATTCCTCCCACTGAGAGGGGTTCTTGGCAGAGGCATGGAAAGCTAGAGGTGGCAGGAAGGTGCTAATTAAAAAAATAACATATATAACACAAAATATAAATTTATATTGTCAGTGTAAATTATGGGTGATATGTGAATATAAAATAAAATAGTTGTATATTTAAAATTGAGCTTACGATCACATGACAAAACTTAACTTCCAATAATATCGCTGAGATTTGGTTCAGATCACGCTTACAGTGAGGGTAAAAACCCTGCTTTAGTACGTCGTTCACACATAACTTTCAATATTAACTGTCAATAACTGTCAATATTACAAACTAATTATAATAATCATTGGATATTTCCCTCGGATTCGCGGAGGATCGGACGTTATTATTTTTATCTTTGAGTAATTGAGATTGGTTAAAAGCTCGAATTTCCCCGAATTAGATTTGCCTGGACAATCTGTCAGTTGCGGAGAGAGCGATGCTCTTAAACGCTGAGCTTTAGATCACGGTGAAAGTGGAGCTTCAATTTCTTTTACCGGAATATTCTCGCGGTCCATTCTGACTGTTGAGACGCTGGCTCACTGCTGAGTAACGCGTTCAGCCTACTCAATAATTACTCGAAGCTCGAAGCTGTTGCGCATGTTCCCCAGAAATAATCCTCTTAGATACTAATTGCATAGTGCACCGCATTATGGGCGGTTTTGTTGAATTTTTTCTCAAAATCGTAGAACTTTTGACAGAAATAACCTAGAGGGACCATTTTTTTTAATTGAAGATAAATCCTTAGCGAATATAGGACAAATATATAGAAAGTACAACAAATAAATTTTGACATTGAAAATCTATGTTGAAGTTACCAGTTTTTTTTTCAAATTTCGTTTATCGAATACCGCGGCCTGTATATATCACGTCTTATGTTATATATTTTTGATGTTAAATATTTTTGATTTACTTGGTCAAATAATTTTTTCGGCGAAACGAGAAAAAATCTGCTTCAGCCCGGAAGAAAAAAATAATAATAATTAATTAATTACCCTGGTCAACAAAAATAACATCAATTATTAACATCAATTATTAAACTTATGTTATATAGTTATACATACGTTTTTAAATAGATTTGTGCATGCTGATTCCAAATCCGGCCTGTAAATTAATGCAGAACTTCAGGATTCTGAGAAAAAAGAGATTTTCGCTGCTATTTTAATCCTGGAAGGAATGCATTATTTCTCAGGGTGAACACTATTTAATAATTTTCGTCTCCCGGTTTTCTCCCGGTTCTTCCGATAGAAATTCGTGATTCCACCCGGTAAAAAAAAATTATCCTTTTTTGGCGAATCCCAGGGTTTCTTTCACATACGACCAACTGCGGATATCGTTTCCTAATAAAGGAAAATATAGAGATATGTTTTATTATATATTTTTTGAAGGAACATGAAATTATCGAAACAAGTTTAGTTAGCAACTATTTGCAAGTTGAACACAACATATGTAAAGTATTTTAATAATATAACATTTTATATTATTTTACTTTTATATTTAAGAACATAACTTATTATCATGAGCGGGCCCTATAAACATAAAATCACATATTGTTGCAACTACAACTAACTTAAATGACTATAGATTTAGTTAACTTTTTTCAAGTTATTAACAATCAATACATTAATTAGCATTAGGCAGTCCCTTCATATATTAACACATATTCTTATTTCAATCAGTATTCAGTTTAGTCTTTCTTTTTTTATGATGTATCAAGTTCTTCGTCAATTCTACTGACTCAAATGCCTGTTTATTTTCAATTAAACATTTTGTATGAATAAAAAAGCCACCATCTAATGATGCATTGCCATGAGAAAGAATTAGAACAATCTCCCCTACCTGACGGAAATTCACATAGCCCTCTCCGGCTATTTGAAGAATCTATACCCAGAAATGACCAAGTTGCGTTTCTGAACAACAATATCCATTAACAGCCTCAGATACGAACGAAAGAGAGCATTATTTAATATACTTTTGGTTAGCACTGTCAGCCAAAATCCCATAAATGGAATTTTTTTCAACTAAAATTTGAAGACAAGAATTTAATCTTTTCCTCGCAATCTTTGCGTCCTTTAGCAACGAGGGTGGGATTTAAGCATGTTATGGCTTTGGTGAGAGAGTACTTCAAGGAAGATTTTTCGAAAATTTTTTGCAGTATACAAACAAGAATAGATTGACATTCTTGGCGAAATTGAAGGATTTGCAACCTTTTTACGCTCTTATGTTTGGAAACTGCGCTTTTAGAACAAAACCTCAAGTCAATATCCTTTGCGAATAAGAGATTAGATTTCTCAGACAAATCTATTTTATCATATGGTTGCAATCTATTTTCAATTACTTCTTTCTTCACACAGCGTACGAGTACAACAGGAGAATATACTACTGAATTCGGATCTTCATACACAAGAGGAGCCATAGGTGATCCATATTGGAAGCCTACCGGAAAAGGTTGTAAAAGTAAAGCTAGTGATTGAAAGAAAGCCAATTTCGGTCCAAGAAATTCGCCCTTCAAAGAGTTGGACGCGATTTCAAAACTTTCCGTTTTAGGAACTTTCTTATCTCTAATTTCACACCTTACATACTCAGTTAATTGAGGCAGAATTGTCTGAGCTCTTTCAGCCACAGGAGCATTTTTAATCAATCGAGTAGTACAAAATTACTTGGGAAAAGATTGGATTCTGTGTTAACAATACAATCGGCTTTTCCGGCGGGTACATTTTTAAACAGATTATAAGTAGATCGTAAGAAACTAACAACCGTCCATCCGGCTTTATTTACTCCATTCTTGAATGACCCATGAACTACATGTAATCCACAGCTACCCATTTCTAGAAGCAATTGATTTCCTTCAATTTCCTTCATTAGACGTAAGAAGTCAGTATGAAGTTTGAAATTATCGTTCGGGCGGTCCATACAAAACTGTATTATTTTCTTTATGTTTTCTTTGGTAAGGGCGTTCTTGATACCATCTAATAAATCGAAGGCTTTAATCTGTCCCATGAAAATTTATGAAAAATACTTACAGGAGACTCCCTGTTTGTGTTTGTTCCAAAACCAGACGTTCAAATCGATTTATTGACGTTGAGAAATTTGTTCAGAGCTTCATCACATCCAATCACTATTCGGCTATATGATTTAAGTGAATTTTAAAGGAACTGAATAAGATAAGGTGCTATGCCGTTCACAATGATGTATGAAAATGTTGTTCGTTGCATTTTGAACTTAGAGGCTATTTCGCTGTCTGGAAACATGAGAGGAAACAATGAGGCAGCGCTGGCCGCGCTACGGAATTACGAGTGGTTCCTGCAATTCTCTAAACACCATAAAATCTCGGCTTTGGTGACTTTTTTGTTAAGTAAAAATTTTGTCATAACATGGGACGACCTGTTTAAAGAATAATCCTTTGATGGCAGCAGGTGTGAACTTACGTTTGCAGGAGTAGAATTGACTTCACCGGTGTTCTTAATAATCGATCAATTTGTCTGCAAAAAACGGTCTTGTTTTAACAACCTTTTTATAAAAATGTAATTGATATTAAAAAGTAAAATACAAAGACAAAATGAAAATAAAATAAATAATTTCCTTTCAGTATCACCTTGAAAAATATAAGTACAAGTAGTTTCAGTAGAGTGCTTAGTAAAAAAGTTTCTAAAAGAAAGCATAAACTTATATAAATATAATTCATTCATGTAATAAAGAATGTAGTTCTTTTTTATGTATTTTCAAATTTTTAAAAACTTTTGTTAACCTTTTAGACAGAATTGAAAAGTTTTTTTTTCCTTACATAATTTGCTTATGGACGATTGCCACAAAGTTGATCACATTAAGTCCCACTCATTTTTCACTTTTTCATTTAATAATAAATTTTTTGTTAAATATCTCAGTAACTGTATTAAAGCATAACTTGGTAAAGTTTCCAAATTTTTATCGACTTCGTGTAGAAATTATAAATAACAAAGTAAGAAGAACCTGTTGTCACGCGTGACAAGAAATGTTTCTTATTTAATCTTGCAGTAAGTTGTAAGTTACCTGTCCCAAACTAAAAAAATTAAATAAAAAATTTCTAAATAATATGAAGGCCATATTTTGGAGTTAAGGCTGTTCAAACGGGGTGCACAAAAATGGCGAAATCTATGAAGCACTCAAAACTTGCCAACGACCGACGATGATGCGGTTTTGAGGTTTTAAAAATGCACTTTGAAAATTATCTAGATCCAGAAGGGGTTTCTCGGTTGCGGTAAGTCTCTGGTTTTTCGAAAAAAATCCAGTAACTGATAAAAAATGAGAGTAAAGTGGTGTAGCAATGACGTGAAGTGCGCAGGAAGCCGACTGACAGTTAATGGCGCTGATAGCTCAACCGTAGTTGATCGTACTACGAAAATGTACTGTCGGTAAGAGTCGCATCGGTCTTGGCGGGAATTTTAAATTAGAATGAAAAATGCAATTTGTGTTTTTCTTTTTGAAATTGTTTATTGACATGTATTACTTGGTCTCGGAATAGGAAAAGTGTGGCAAGTAATAAAAGGATGCTGCTGTGAACTCGCTGATAATAATCAATAATAATTTTGCAATTAAAAAAAAAATTAATTGAATTATTTATATATCTTGTTGTGTTGACGCGCAAAACACACATGGAAATAGCGCATTACGTAGAATCGTAGAAATAAGGTAAGTATTGTACACCCTATTCTCGCTTTATGGAACACTAATATTACTCGCATTCCCAGAATCTAAAACGCCCTCAGAAAGGCACACTCCGAAGCCTCACAAAAAGTTGCCATTACTAGGAAGAAAATTATTATTTGAATATCTTTCAGGAGAAATTTAAATTTCTAATTGAAAATAAGAAAAATCTGCAAACCTTTGCAGACATTTTAAAATCATCGCCCTTATTCACAAAGATTCATTATTCTTAGATATCGAGATGGTGCACTCGGAGAAATTCAATGTACAAATTAATTAATATAGAAATTGTTCTATACAGCATACTTCGAATTTAGTAACAATTTTTTTCAGTAAAAATTTGCAATAAGTAAGCAAATATGTACATTAGCGGAGCTTACTTTTCATAAACCTTTGTCGACATACAATGAGATATCGAGTTTCAAGTTTTTAAAAGGAATTAGAAGGTCCTGAATAATTTTATCTGGTCCAAAGTGTTTACATTTAGAAAAAAAAATTACTTTTCATACATTTTTATTTGATAATTATAAAGGATTATGCCTATATAAGTCGTCTATAGTACCTTTAATTTAATTCCTATAACTTTCGACTCGATATCTCATTTCGTGTAGACATGAGCTTGTTTTTTTAAAATAAGTCGGTAATGCACTTATTTAGACCGGACAAGTGGACTGAAAATGCTCCATTTGTAAATATAGAAACAATTTTAAATTACAAGCATTTTAAACTGTACAACTGCAAATTGGAATTTTAGTAGATTACAACAATTAAAAATGCAAATGTTTTTAGCGAGTGAAGCAGCTTAAGGTTAATGTGTGTCAAAAATCAGATCTCTGGAAAAAAAAAAATTTTCAAAATAATATGACTGATGATGATATTTCGAATAAAGAACACTATTTTTACTAATAACATTTTGAAACTTACAAAAAGCATTAATTTTAGCAATATTATTGGTAACTAAATTTTATCTTATCTACCAATTTTCGAAAACTGGTTGACTTTTAATAAGATCCAACCATTTTCTTTTCACTTGGTAAGAAGCGACAGTAGTTGTTTCATTAAAAAAATGTTTTTTCTTTCATAAGAAATTACTGATAACATTATTTCAGTTCTTGAAATCATTAAAGATTTTTTTCCCGCGCAGTCCTGATTTTTGACACAATAGCTACCTCAAATTAAAAAAAATGCAAAACATACATTTTAAAACTTCCAAGAAAAATTTATTTTACCAAATGTTTTTTTTTTGTACATGAATTTTATCTTACCATGCATTTCGGCTAACTTCATGCGTAGTCGCTAAACCCTGTTGTTCAAGTCAGTTAGCCATTGACATCTAATGTAAGTCACAGTAGAATCAGGCAATCAGCTGTCGAGAATCGAATACAAAATTCGATATGTCGATAATGTAAAACAGATTCGATAACTCGATAATTCAAGTAGGCGAAAATTTCAAAAGAGTCAACATTTCTGGCTTAATTATTGTGATGAATTAATAAAATAGTTACAAATTAGGAATTGAAATAAGTGTGTTGAAGTCAAGTTAATTATAATTCATTGTTATTTTCTCTGAACATAGGTGAAAGGGAAGAGGGTGTTTTCAAAATTCAAGACAAAATGAAAATTTGAGTTATCTCGAAAATGGTGAGAGATGCGCGAAAACAGACAACATTTTCAGGGTTTGCTAGACGGGGATGGTCCTCGACCACATTGACATAAACCAGTAAACAAATGTTAAAAATTCAAAAAATCAACAGATTTAAATTATCTACAAAACGGTCATAGATGCGTGAGAAGTAATTACATTTTAGAGATTTTTTAACTCAAACTAATCCAATAAAAAGATTTTGAAAATTCAAACCAATCATAAAATTTTTGAATTATATCGAAAACGAACAGAGATGCATGAAAAATCAGCAAATTTTAAGGGGTTTGCAGAGCAGGACTTTTTGTGAGAAACTCGAACTAACCCAATAGAATAAATTAAAATTAAGATAAAAAAATTTCGATTTATCTCGAAAACGGTGGAAGATACGCGAGAACTGACCAAATTTTCACTGTTTAGTGAAAATCCTCGACCATCCCGAACTAACATAGTAAGGTCGAGATACGCGAAAAGTGACCAAATTTGCAGGATATTCCAGACCGCGATGGTCTTCGGGCAACTTGAATTAGCCCAGTAGAAACATTTTCAAAATAAAAATTTTGAGTAATCTCGAAAACGTTGAGATACGCGAAAATTACCCAATAAAAATATTTTCAAAAGGAAAAAATCAAAATTTTGAATTATCTCAAAAACGGTGAGACATGCGCGAAAACTTGAAAAATTAATAATACATAACAATGCGTATTAATATTAATGAAACTTGATACATTTTAACATTTCCGGAAAACGTTGGAAGATACGTGAAAACCGTCAAAATGTTAGAGATTTTCTAGAAAGGGATAGATTCATTTGGATTGAAAATAATTAAATGGCGAGTTTGGATCAATTCGGATTGAAGTTAATGTTTGTGCAAGAATTGAGAAGGATTGAAAAGACTTTTTGGGTGAACCTCGAATTCATCGGATTGGGCGCACGGATTGAAAAGTAATAAAAGGTGTGTTCGGATTCAAGTTTATATACAGCCTCGATTACCAACGAGCATGAAGTTTGCTACATGTGGATTGAAATTTTTGCTTCGGATTGTTCCGGAAGAATTAGAATTGGTTAGAACATCTCAAATAACGAAAACACGCGCGCTGTAGCGCGCGATCGGTCTCGTTCTTTAAATAGGTGAGAAGCGACAGCAAGAAAAAATTTAATTACAAAAACTATTGTAAAAATAATTATTTTTCGTAAGTTTTAAACTTTTTTCGTAAAAAACAATGTTTTTTCTTTTACAAGAAGTGAGATTTCTTTGGTTTGTCTGAAGAGCCATTCAATGAAATCGGCGTGAATTGTGGCTAACATTTTCTTGTTATCGCAGATGTTGGAGATCATTTGCTGGATTTACATATTTTAGGGGACAATGAATAATTGTAAGAAATTTTGAAGAGCTTTTAAAAATTGCAAGGGATTTCAAGATATTTTAAAGGATAATATTGTATGTTTTTTGCGATGACGGTCGTTTTATCAAACAAAATTCTGATAGTCACATTTTTATCTTCAGGGTTGATGACCGATTGCTTTAG
>CAKNYM010049676.1:55886-76388 GCA_932195095.1 Andricus curvator | reverse complement strand
ACCTGTACAGGATCCTCCCTAGGGAATTTCTTGCAGCAACATCCACGACAATGCAGGAACCTGTACAGGTATTTGAATACTTAGGTTCCTCTACAGGAACGTGCGCAAGTTCCCTCGCAGGATCCGCGGCAGGAACCAGTGTGCCAGGAACCTACAAACGAACCTGTCAGGTTCCTGTACAGGAATTTTCAGCTGGGAGTAGAAGTTATCGCGAACTGAATCTCATTTCCTACTGAGTGGCGGCAATATTTTCCTGAATACTTTTGGATACTCCAAATCGACCATGAAATGGAACATTTTCAATCCCTTTTAAATTTGCACATTTCGCTGTCCTTATTGAATGTTTTTCAA
Source organism: Andricus curvator (assembly GCA_932195095.1). Taxonomy (NCBI): domain Eukaryota; kingdom Metazoa; phylum Arthropoda; class Insecta; order Hymenoptera; family Cynipidae; genus Andricus; species Andricus curvator. The sequence goes on along the minus strand of CAKNYM010049676.1, from coordinate 76,037 downwards.
GTAATAATGAGGTTAAAAGTATTTAAAACACAGTATTAGTCATTTTACGTTGTCAAGATCGTTTTCTACACGCAGGTAGCTGCGATGAAAACTAAGTTTTTTAATTTATCATGATTTTATATTTTTTAATTGATCACATTTGAATAAATCGAGAGTTTTGTAATAAGGTGATGTATATAGTTATGCACAACTCCACTAGATTTTAAAAATTGTATGCTTTTGAAGCGCCTTCTAATCGGGGATTCAAAAAAGGACAGAAACGGCATTCCTAGGTATTGAAATTTGTAATTACTTTGAAAGCAAGCCTTCTTACCGGGCACGTTGATAAGATGGTATACTTGCTTTTGAAGACATTGCTATTTGTCGAACTGTAAAGATAATCCTGCAAATCCGTTGCATTTTTGCCTTCAAAAATACATCATTGAAGGGAGCCCTGAAGAAAGTATCGGATAAGAATTCCTTCCGAAATCCGAAGTCATCCGAATCATTCCGGAATCTGTATCCGAACCAATCCGAGTTAATTCGAACCAATCCGAAAAAATGTCTACATTTCGTTCGATAAAAATCGGTCAAAAATTAATCCAACTCAATCCAGTTCAATCCGAAATTCCAATCCGAGTAAATCCGAACCAAATTTTCAATCCGAATGAATCCGAACTTGGATTGACTTAAAACGATTTTCAATCCGAATGAATCCAATTCAATCCGAACTCGGATTCATTCAGATTGAAAATTCAGTGTATATCAATCCGAGTTCGGATTCATTTGGATTAAAACTTTGGTTCGGATTGGTTCGTTTTGGAGTTCGGATTGAGTCGGATTAATTTTTAAACGATTTGGGTCAAACGAAATGCAGAACTTTCTTCGGATTGGTTCGAGTTGACTCGGATTGGTTCGGATTCAGATTCCGGAATGATTCGGATTGGTTCGGAAGGAATTCCTATCCGATACTTTCGCCAGGGAGCCAAAGAAAAAGAAGCCAAATCACAAATTTTCGGAATTGTTTTCTTTTTTGCTTAAAAAATCTTAAAAATAGAAATAACAGTCTCCCAAAAGTGTTTGCTTTAATTAGCTTTTTAGTACCTTTTTCAACATTTTAAACATCAAAAGGATTGATGTGCGCGTATGACAGTGACGTTTATCAGACGTCTCAACGTAATTTTAAAACACTACATTTTTCTCTTCTTTTTTTGGTTCCTTCGAAGACTATAGATGTCTCGGAAGAAAGCTTTTATTTTTAAATTGCGAATTACACTTTTATTCGAAATTTAACACCGAGTTCAACATTTACCATGACATATGACTTAACCTGAAACTACAACTTATTGTTCACTATTTTCAACACTGTATGATTTATTTAGACTATATATTCATTTTAATCAAATTCATTGATTCAATATCTTGAACGCATATTTTGTTTTCATAAAAAATTGCGAATTATTTGTTTAATGGGCATCCGAAGGCTGTGGCAGTCTGGATAATTTTTTTCCCGTAAATTATGTTTGGTTCTATTCAATTCAATTTTAGAAAACTTTTTTTGTGCCTTCTGTAAAATATTGAAAATGTTGGTTCGGTCCACAAAGGAATAGTAAGGAGTAGTATCCATGTAAGTGGGGAGTGGGACGAGCGACGTCCAATAATTCGTTAATGCTTGCCACGAATGAAAACTTGAAAGCAAGATCGTGCACATGCGCACTGGCGGTTGCCATGTCAAAGATGTCAACACGCGTTGGAAGTTTTGAACTTGTGCATTGAACGAACATAAACAAACGAACATAACCTACATATGCATCGAGATGTCAAAATATAATATAGGGGAGTGGGTATAACACGTGACTGCGAAAACAGATCTGCGCATGTGCACGATCTTGCTTTCAAGTTTTCATTCGTGGCAAGCATTAACGAATTCTTGGACGTCGCTCGTCAAACCTTTGTTCACCAAACAAATAGGGTCATACCACTCCTTTACTATTCCTTCGTGGTTGGGTCCTAGGGTTGTCACCAGGGATGTGCAGTGACGCCTCACTCGAGGTTTCCTATGTATAATACATAAACGACGTAATATACGTAGAATATTGTAGAAAACTATGTATAATACATATCAAAGATGGCGGACGTAATTTACGTGGGCTCGGATCGAGCATAATATAAGCTCACTCTTTTATACTATGCTTATGTGTACCTGAGACTGTAATCTGTAGCACTGTTCCTGATCAATAAATTGTTTTCTAAAATGATGCTAAACAAAAATAAATCAAGGATAGCCAATATCCCATGGAAAGATATACATTTTAAGCGTATAAAAATAAAAGTAAATAATAAGAATCAGTTTGCTTAGGATACCATGTTGTCGTACTTATACTCATGTTCCACATGCTCGAGAACGTTGCGGATTATGAAGTACAATATGCACGTATATTATTTAAAAAAATATATGTATTTAAGAAAGTGACAAATAATGACGAATAATTAATTAATTGCTCAACATTAGTTGTTTTTGTAAGGCAATTGGGTATTTTTAGAATAACGAATTCAAAAATCCCGCCAATATCGTCACGTGATCAAATGTAAAATATATGTGTAGAAAACTAAGAACGCAATACACGTAGTAATATACATGTCGAAAACCATGTAATATACGTGATGTATTATACGTGATATATATAACAACAATGAAACCACCAAAACACCAAAATGTTGTAGATGCGGTTCAAGACAATCGAACGCGTAGAGCACCCGACAATGGGTCGGCAAACAATGCTGATCAGCCTAGAGTTCGGGGTGCTGAAAATAATTTAGATGGAAACACGACGACGAACCGGCGAAACGCGCACATTCAGTGGACGGATTAACTCAAGGATGACTTGTTAGACTGCTACGATGCCAGCATTATCCCTGTTCAGCGAGGCTTTATGGCGCGTACGTCCGCTCTGTGCTGCCAGAAACACCCCGAGCTTCAGCACGTTTCGCATCAGTCTTTGCGAAATCAAGCCGTCACCCTCCGGAAAAATGGATATTTACGCGGAGCGCTTCCCCAACCGCTGCTTTATGAAGCTGCAGACGAAGATGAGGAAGGACATTGAGACCAACCGCAGAAAGCAGGCACCTTCTGAGAGATGATCGCAATTTCATTACAAGAAGGAACATTAACATGCAAGTTCCTCCTAAGCCCCAAGATCTGGCTGAAATGGATTCCATCCTTCGTGGAGATATCTCGCAAGAGTCCGACCTCTGGACCATCAATTGCTCAGTTTATGGTGCTGCGAGAGCTTTGGCTGATTCAAATCGAAGGCTGAAACCGACGATGGATCAAAAGACCAAAAGACGCTTGCAGCAACTGAAAAAGAAGATTGGATGGGCAAGACAGAATGCGTCCCGTGTTCAATGTGTGCTTGACTACATAACATCTGGTAGACTTTTTACGGAAAGCGTTCGAAAGTTCGCCCAAGAACTAAGGATCTTGAATCACACACTAAACAAGTCAAACCTGCTCACAATCAAGCAGGATATTGTTGACAAAATACGTCTGTCATCTGACGCAAGGAGGAGAATACAGAAGAGGGAGAGCTGGATCAGGGAGAATCAACAGTTTCTCGCTGACCCATCGCGCCTCTTCAGCGATCTACCTGTTTCTGTAAAAAATCCACCCAAGCCCAAGGAGGTAGAGACTTTTCGGAGAGAGGTGTACAAGATCCCGAAAACACTAGAGTTGGAAGAAGATACTGACAATACCATCCGTTTCAAGGAGTTTTGCGACAACCTCATAAAATCTGAGGAGGAATGTCCATCAATCACTGCCGAAGAGGTGAAAAAAGCACTTAGAGGCACGAAGAACTTTTCCGCTGCTGGACCAGATTGTATCAAGAACTTTTGGTGGAAGAAGTTTACTTTTACACACCAACATTTGGCCCGCATATTCACCTCATATTTAAAGTCGGAGACGCCCATTCCGCAATGGCTGATGTTAGTACGCACTATACTCCTGCCAAAAAAAAGGCAACTTGTCCAACCCAGAGAATTACAGGCCAATAACTTGTTTGAACACGCTGTATAGGATCTTTACAGCTGTCCTCAACAACAGGATTGTTCGACGAATTGAGCCTGTATGGCGAGAGATGTACGAACAACGTGGCTCGAAAAAAGGTGTAGCAGGCTGTCGAGAGAACCTGCTAATTGACAGGTGTGTCTGTAAAGACGCTGCAGCCCATCAGCACGTCCTGTCAATGGCCTGGATTGACTACCGGAAAGCTTTCGATTCAACCGCTGATAGACTTATCATCTGTCTGTTGGAAAGTTTGAAGGTACATCCACACATACTGAGATGCATAGAGAGATTGGTGCCTCTTTGGAAAACTAGATTTACTATCTCATCTAGAAATTATCGTGTGACAACGAACAACGTCACCTTTCAGAGGGGCGTCTTTCAAGGGGATACCATGAGCCCTTTGGTTTTTTGCATCACACTTCTGCCTCTATCTCTCGCACTACGAAATTCTCCTGGATACCTCTGTGGCGACACTAATCAGCGCGAGCATAAGGTCACTCATGTATTTTATATGGATGACCTGAAGATCTATGCCTCTGGTAAAAGCAGGAGAGATTGGGATGGACTTTGGCTTGGACAAGTATGCCAAAATTCATCTGAAGAAAGGAAAGATTAATGGCGTTCCCAAGGACCCTAAGCTAGTGGATATAAGTGTTATCAGACATCTTAATACTGGAGAGACCTATACATACCTGGGCGTGCCTCAAAATCGCATTCAGGACGTAACATCAGTGAAGGAATCTCTCAGAAGCAGATACAAGCATCTTCTTCGACAGATTTGGTCTTCCAATCTGTCGGCGTTGAACAAGGTATCTGCGACTAACATGCTTGCCGTACCGGTTCTACTCTACTCGTTTGGGGTAGTTCAATGGACGAAGAACGAGCTTAAGGCCCTTTATGTCATTACACGTAAGATCATGCATATGCATAAAAGCTTGCATATCAATTCGTCAGTTCCGCGATTATATATTTCACGCCGTCAAGGCGGACGCGGACTTCTGAATATCCAGTGTCTTCATAACCGGATTGTTCTAAGTACAGCTTACATCGTTGCGATGGTTGTTTAAATTATTAAACAACAACGATGGTCAGGAACCACGAGATGATTGGTGAAGGAGCGTTCCTTTACAAAGCCGCGGAGCAAGCGGCCGAGACCCTTGGCCTGAATTTTAGCATCAGAAGTGAGGAGAGTGCATTACTTCATCTAGATGCTTCACTTCTAAAAACCAAAGTGAAGAAAGCAGAGGTTGAAAATTTTCACCAAGAGCTACTCGACAAGAAAATGCACGGAAACTTTCACAGAAATGTAGAAAAACAGTCCTTGTCGAAGGAGCAAACTTTATTATTTTTTTATTTATTATATATATATATATATATATATATATGTACCCATCCAAAAATAAAAAATAAAACAAAGAAGAAGACCGGCGCAAACGTCTTGAGGCCGGCTGCCGGCGGAAGCGCGTGAAAGCCGGCGGAACTCTCGAAATGCGAAAACATATTTTAAATATACATTTCAAACCTTTTTAACTCAAATACGTGATCTGTTGCGATCAAAACCCACAATTTATGATGTTCCCCCAAATTGCACTGATCATGAACTGAAGTTAAACATTTGCTATTTATATCATAGGATGATACTTTGAAAAATGATATTGAAAAAAATCCCCCCCCCCCCCCGCCAGCCACCTGTTAAACGAGCTGCAGGCTGAAGTCCGCGAGAAAGGTGGCAACCCTAGTGGCTCCTTTTTCTTTGGCAACCTTAAATTTGTCTAATCTATGCTTACCCACACACAATATAAATTAATGCGCATAATGAGAATTAACATGTTTTAATTACACTTATATTTACTACTTACTTTGAATTGGTTTTAGTAGCTTGCCAAATAAATACACATGGCCTGTAACGGCTTTTACGAATTGCACATAAAGGAGAGTCCATACCACACATTTTCAAAATTCTGGTACCGGTATTCGTAAGAGTTTTATTTCAAATGCTAATATTGATAATTAAACAAATTAATAATGTCAACTAAAGCGAAACACAGGCAAAAAACACTCCGGGCTTCCGTATATTCCATAGAATAAGCTTAATTTTAAACGTCTGCAAGTGAAAGAAAATCAAAATGTAGCGCAATGCTTATTTTGCATCAAAATATTAAATAGTAAAGAATGTTTTTGTTTTTGTTCATTTAAATATTTATAATTAATATGTAATTTTTAACCTCTCTCTCGCAGTATTTTGTAGCACTTTGTGGTAGCTTAAGCACTCAGCCACACTTTTTTAAACAGAAAAGGTAATTCATGGTAGCTTTCGTGATTTGGCCTACTGCCTCTGCTCATATTTTTCAATAAAAATAATATTTAATAAAATAAGTGCGAGCTTACTGAGAAGTTTCAGAGTTTATGTTTGTTGAGGAAAACGGGAACCGAATAATAGGGAGATTTTGCATATCGTTCCGTAGCATACGGTAAACGATAAACAATACGCTAACGAACGTCGGATAGCGGAAAACGTTAACGCTAAGCTCGTGGAGCATGCGCAGAAACGTCATCACGTGTCTTTAGCGTTTACCGTATGTTACGGAACGATATGCAAAATCTCCCTAATATAAAGTCCCATATACACGTAATTTACATCGTGTAAGAATCTTGATACGTCAAATACCTAGTAATTTACCGTAAAAAATGACGTAAATTACTAGGGTATTTTACTTACTCATACCTGAGACTACATGACTCTACAGAACCTCCAGAATAGTCTAAACTGCGAACTAGTACTAGCACACGCAACGTAATATAGGCGATCAACCAATCCCAAGTAACTACGCGTTTTGGTGATTGGTCTTTCGAACACACAGCGCTAAGAAACGCGCGAATTATGAAATACGGGAAACCTCCCGGTGTAATATATTTCTCTCCCGGCTTTCTCTCGGTGCAAAATTTTCCCAGCTTTCTCTCGGTTCTCCCAGTTGAGTGGCCATCCTGTTTCTATCAAAGCAATTTTCATCATTCGGAGTACCCGGTAAGAAGATGTGCATTGAAATAGATTAAAATTATTTCAAATATGGTCGAATTCACAACCTTTTGAATCCAAATGAATGTCGTTTTCTACCGTTAACGTTTTAATTCATATGAACCTCAACTATTTTTGTTTCACTTCAATCCTGCCTAATCCCATGTTGATTTTTGTCAATAAATGAAAACATTTTAATTCTGTTGAAGTTGGTAGAAACAGCCCAGATAGCCAAATATTCTTATGGTGAAATCAGGTGGAAATCACGGGTGATGAAAAAAATCACGGGTGAAGTCAGAGCGGATAACAATTACCGTCTCACCATGAAGTCATGTGGAACTCACGCGTGAAAATTTACGCGAGACTCCCCCTGGCGGACCGAACGAACGGAACGGATACGCTACAGCGTATCCTTATAGTATCCGCATCGTATCCTCTCCGTATCATGCAAGAAAAACTCATTAAAAAAGAAAGATTAACATTTCACTTGTTGAAATTCGGATTCTACGTGAAATTTTGAGTTGAAAGGTCACAGAGTAATCGCAATAGGTTTTCTTGCAACATTAAAAACTTTTAAAAAATATAATACTTATCGATGAAGTGCGCTGAAGGGGACTTCAAACGCATCGTCGTTCAATAGCAGTTAATAGGCGTTATCCGTCGACGATGCGTTCGAAGTCGCCTTCAGCCCACGCTATCGATAAGTATTGTATTTTTTTTAAGTTTTTAATGTTGCAAGAAAAACTATTCCGATTACTCCGTGACCTTTTAACGCAAAATGTCACGTAGAATCCGAACTTCAACAAGTGAAATGTTCATCTTACTTTTTTAATGAGTTTTTCTTGCATGATACGGAGAGGATACGATGTGGATACTGTGAGGATACGCTGTAACGTATCCGCTCCGTTCGTTCGGTCCGCCAGGGCCGACGTGACAAATACATATCACATGAAACTTCACTGTGAAATCTTTTGCAGATCACGGTGATTTTTCATTTGCGTATGATTTTTCCTTTTCACTCCACGCTTACCGCTTTCGAATTCAAGATGATGTCATCTGGAATTCACGTGTGAAAAATCACGCGTGACTCAGACGTGACAAATACATATCACATGAGAACCCTCGTGAAAAGAAAGACCAACTTCCCTAATAGCAAGGATCGTTCCTGGGACGTTCCCGGAACGTTCCGCGGGAACTTTCGGAACGTTCCAGGAACGTTCACGGAACGTGTAAAATGTCCGCCGCTTGGGAACGTTCCACTGGAACGTTCCAAACATAAATTAACGTTATTGTTATTATTATCAATAAATATCGCGTAAACCGTAAGTGATAGGTCAAAATCGATGTCAGTTTATGATACGGATATCATATTATAGTGTAGTATGTGCGGTACTCAAAACTCAAAAATGACATCCATTTTTACCTATCTCTTACGGTTTACGAGATAATTGTTGTTAAAAATAACAATAATGGAAAGTTCCCCTCAGGTCTCAGTGGAACGTTCCCAAGGGGCGGACATTCTACACGTCCCGGGAATGTTCCTGGAACGTTGCGCCGGAACGCTCCGTGCTATTAGGGTTAAGACCACAGTATAGGCAGGTATAGGCCTGTCTTAAAATGGTCTTGAACTGATCTTTTCTGGTCCCCAGAAGACCAAAGTCCTGTTGATACAGCCAGCTATACTTATTTCAAAGAGAGAGACAGAGAGAGTGGTGTCTATTTCAATGCCCTAAAAATGATGCAGGTATAGGCTGAAGGGTACAGACCAAAAAAAGACCAAACGTTGTTTGAAACTGGTCTTAAAGTGGTATTAAATTGGTATTTCTTTTCACGAGGGAATTCACTCTGAAATAATTTGCAGATCACGCGTGATTTTTCATGTGCGTGATTTCATGAGCACATCACACCGAAATCATGCGTGAAATATCACGCGTGACTTTAACGTGATAATCACGGTGGCTATCTGGAAGAAGGCAAGTCAATCATCATTAATTCTGTGAGGCGAGGACGAAAGTTGAGCTCAATTTAATTCCTTCCTTAAAGTATATTTGTCAAAATTTTAGTCCAGAACAATTCTATTTGACTCAAGGTGCATACAAGTTAATCTCGAGCAATTCCTCCCGCGACCAAATTCACAACCCTCGTGAAAAGAAAGACCAACTTAAGATCACTTTAAGACCAGTTTCAAACCACGTTTGGTCTTTTTCTGGTCTTTTCCCTTCAGCCTATACCTGCCTCATTTTGAGGGCATTGAAATAGACACCACTCTCTCTCTCTGAAATAAGGATAGCTGTCTGTATCAACAGATTAGCTATACCTAAAAGTCCTAAAGAACCTGGGCTGATTTATGAGCATTTATGAGATCTAGAGGCTTCAACCAGTTTCCGTTATATTTATGGAAGTCTGTCCCTCCCTCCATGGTTATGGTCCTGACTCGTGATGAGCGTAATAATGATGGGATATTGGGGGTTCAAATTGCCGGGACAGGACTATACCTGCCTATACTGTGATCTTAAGTTGGTCTTTCTTTTCACGAGGGAACACTTTGAAATTAAACGAATGTCGTTTTTTGCCATATTTCAAATCATTTTAATCCATGTCAAGGCATATCTTCTTACCGGGTATTTAAAGATTTCTGAGCTCGGATTTAAACGGATTTCAATCAAATTTGTTTCTTCGGGGTTTTCGGGTCGCTGATTTAAAATCCGAACTAAAAATGTCAAAACTCAAAATGGCGAGTTCAATATGGCAAATCATAATTATAAAAAAAGCAATTTGACTAATAATTGCTACACAGGTGTTTTTTGGGTTCCCGATTTCAAATCCGAAATCAAAATCTCAAAACTAAAAATAGTGAATCCAATATGGCGGATTAAAATTGTAAAAATAAAGGCAATTTGACTAGAAATTGCTACACAGAGGTTTTTTGGGGTAGTATGGGTATTTATTTTTTTGGAAACCGTTGGATCAAAAAATAATAATTCAACTTTTAAAAAAATGAGAATCTGAAGTAAGCAGTTATTTCTGTTCGACAATCCTAATACAAAGATAGTTCGTTGTGAGATTTGTTGTTTTTCGCACTATTTATGCTCTCTTTTCATACAAAAAATTTTGTTTAAGAATTTAAATTATTTAAAATTATGTAAAGAACTTTAAACGTAAATTCTTTTTTAATTGAAAGGGCAGAATCAAATTGAAATTAATTTGACTCAGTATATAAAAATATTTGAGTATGAAGATTAAAAAAAGTGGTGATTATAAGAAACGGAGTCGTCCATGTAGGAAAAGTAAAACAAGTGTTAATGCTGGAAAAATGATGTACAAATAAAAGATGCCTCTAGAGCAACTATTTATAGACAAGCCCCAAGTAACAATTTTGAGTGAAATCGGCTTAATTTGTACAATTATGGTCCGCCATATTGTGTTCGCCATTTTTAATTTTGATATTTTTAATTCGCATCTGAAATCAGTGACCCTAGAAGTGACCATAAAATACTCCAAATGATGAAATTTACTTTGGTGAGAATAATGCATTTCTTTAAGGTTGTTGGAACGAGGTGCACAAAAATGGCGAACTCTATGAACCACTCAAAACTTACCAACGGCCGACGATGTTGCGGTTTTGAGGTTTTAAAAAAGCACTTTGAAGATTTTTTAGGTCCCGGAAGGGCTTTCGCGGTGGCGGTAGTTGGGGTAAGTCTCTGGATTTTCAGTGAAAATCCGGTAACTGCTAAAAAATGAGAATAAAGTGGTGTAGCAACGACGTGAAGTGTGCAGGAAGCCGACTGACAGCTGATGGCGCTGATAGCTCAACCGTACTCGATCGTATTACGAAAATGCACTGTCGGTAAAAGTCGCATCTGTCTTGACGGGAATTTTAAAGTAGAATAAAAAATGCATTTTGTGATTTTTTTAAATTGTTTATTGGCATGTCCGAATGATTGGAGAATGCAACAGCATCACTGCAATTTGAATAAATAATAAATTTCTTCTCAGAATAATAAACTTGGTCTCGGAATAGGAAAAGTGTGGCAAGTGATGGAAGGATGCCGATGTGAACTCGCTGATAATAATAGATAATAATTTTGCAATTAAAAAAAAATGATTTATTGAATTATTTACATATCTTGTTGTGTTTTTACGTGCAAAATACATATAGAGATGGCGCGTTACGTAGAATCATATAAATAAGTTAAGTATTGTACACCATATTCTCGCTTTATTATAAAACACTAATATTACTTGCATTCTCAGAATCTCAAACGCCGTCAGAAAGGCACATCAGTCATTTCTTATAAGAGAAAAAACATTGTTTTTTATGAAATGAGTTCTGTCGCTTTTTACCAATTTAAAACAAAATGGTTGGATTTTATTAGAAGTCAACCAATTTTCGCAAATTGGTAAGAAGCGATAGTAAGATAAAATTCTGTTACCAATAACATTGTTAAAATGAATGCTTTTTGTAAGTTTTAAAATGTTATTAGTGAAAATAATGTTCTTTATTTGAAATATCATCATCAGTCATGTTATTTTGAAACAAAATTTTCCCGGGATCTGATTTTTGGCACAATTACCTTGGGCTGCTTCACTCGCTAAAAATATTTGCATTTTTAATTGTTGAAAACTACTAAAATTCCAATTTTGAATGGTACAATTTAAAACCCTTGTAATTTAAAATTGTTTATATATTCGCAAATGTAGCAATTTCAGTCCATGTGTCCGGTCTAAGTACCTACATTACCGACTTTTTTTTAAACAAACTCATGTCTGCACGAAACAAGATATCGAGTTGAAAGTTGGGAAAATTAAATAAAAGGTACCAGGGACTGTTTAGCTGGACATAATTGTTTATAATTGAAGGGTAGCGGTCCAAAACGGTCTAAGGGACATTTTGTCAACTTTTCAGGAGAGCGAAAAAACATTCTGTAAAATCGAAATCACCATTTAAAGATAAAACAAAAGTCAACTCCCGAGCTGAAGTATTACTGATTTGAGGCCAAAAAAGTTTGATCAGAAAAAGTTAGCCAGTTTAGAGGAAATAGATGTGGAAGTTGACAATCTGAAACTGAAACTAACCTAAAATTGGAGCGGGCTCGGCTGCGGATTGAGATAAACAATTCCATGTTTAGTTTCTTAAAAAAATAAAAACATGCTCCCGAGATATTGAGTGTGTGAATATGGGTAAACAATGTTTGAAGTAAAAAAGTTAACCAGTTTGGAGAAAATCGACCGAGAATGCTGACCCTAGAATTTCACAGGTTTGAAAATCGGTTTGCGGTAGCGATTAAAAGTATAATTTTGATTTTTTTTACAAAAATAAGAATATGCTTTCGAGATATAGGAATTCTGAATGAAAATAAAAAATTGTTGATCCAAAAAAGTTATTCAGTTCAGAGGAAATGAAATTTTTGTATGACGGTGTCGCGGTGTAACAGATTGTTTTTCACTTTTTTCATCGTAAAAGTAATTAAATGTGATTATTTATAAATTTGACCTTACTTGGAATAAGTTTTGTTGACAAATAAAAAACAAACTAGTTACATCACAAAAACTTCGTATTTTTTGAAAAAAAAAATGATAATTTAAAAAGTTTTCAATTTTTAGGTTATGATGGCACTGATATGTTACTTTAAAAAATTTAATTTTGTCATTTTATTTATTAAAAAACGCTTAAGAAGAGAAATATTATTTACAATCTTCCCACTTTTTCTCCACAGCGTCTCGGCATAATTACAATTTATTGGTTGTAATTAATAAAAATACGTAAGTTTAAGTCAACACGATTCACGCTCCATAACCAACGACGTTGCGCCTGCGCGCTGCAATCGTGTCATGCACAGAATGTGCGTTCCCCCGTTTTGCCACGCCAACTTTTTATTGCTATACTACAAAATGCGATTTCGAGCAAATCCTTTTAACAGGATGTGTATTTGATTTTTAAATAATTGTTGGGCCAATAAACCCATTTTCGTCAAAATATCCCTTACACCCTTTTGGGTATTTTTTTTTCCTAAATGCAAACCATTTGGACCAGATAAAATTATTGGGTACCTTCTATTTCCTTCTCAAAACTTGAAACTCGATATACAATAGTTTATAAAAAGTAAGCACCGGTAATGTAGATATTTGCTTATTTGTTGCAAATTTTTCCTGGAAAAAATGGTTACTAAATTGGAAGTCTGCTGTATAAAATAATTTCTATTTTAATTAATTTGTACATTGAATCTCTCCGAGTGCACTATCTCGATATTTAAGAATACTGAATCTTTGCGAATAAGGGCCATGATTTTAAAATGTCAGCAAAGGTTTGAAGATTTTGTTATTTTCAATGAGAAATTTACGTTTCTCCTGCAAGATATTCAAATAATAATTTTCTCTCTATTAATAGCAAATTTTTGTGAGGTTTCTGAGTGTGCCTTTCTGAGGGCATTTTAGATTCTGAGAATGCAAGTAATATTAGTGGTCTATAAAGCGAGAATCGGGTGTACAATACGTACCTTATTTATACGATTCAACGTGATGCGCCACTTCCATATGTGTTTTGCTTGCACGTTACAATACAACACTATATTATGTAAATAATTCAATAAATAATTTTTTTTTAAATTGCAAAATTATTACCGATTATTATCAGCGAGTTCACGGCGGCATCCTTTTATCGCTTGTCACACTTTTCCTATTCCCAGACCAAGTTTATTATTCTGAGGAGAAATTCATTTTTCATTCAAATTGCAGTGATGCTGTTGCATTCTCCAATCATTTGGACATGTCAATAAACAATTAAAAAAATAAAATCAGCAACATGCAGATGCGACTATTACTTCCAGTGCATTTTCGTAGTACGATCAAGTACCGTTGTGCTATCAGCGCCATCAGCTGTCAGTCCGCTTCCTGTGCACTTCACGTCGTTGCTGCACCATTTTAGTCTCATCTTTTAGCAGTTACCGGTTTTATTTTAATATTTTCAAAAATCAATTGAGGCGCCGGATGCAAGAAGGAGATATAGAATTATTTTGCTGTAGTGGGGATGCCCCTGAGCACTTGAAACTAAAGTATTCAATTTCAATTTTTAAGATATATATCCTGAGTGAAAATTTAATTTCGCATCTTTTTCTCTCCATAAAAAAAGTTGTAGCTTTTTTATTTTTCGAGTTATTTACGAAAAACTGTTTTTTTTTCTTTAATCAAAATATTTTGATTTTTTTCACTCCAACTCGCCACAAAATGGCAGGTTCTTGATATTTTGTTTATTTAAAAAATTGTTAATAATTGTCTTCCAAGACGGTGCATAATTCGTGCACAAACAACTTCTAGCGTTTCGGGAGTCGAGCGAATTTTGAGCAAGCGAAAACTGTCAGCGAGAAAGTTGTTCAGAAAGGTTCAAGGAAGTTTTCTGGAAAGTTTTAGCTCAATTGGAATAGTAGTTAACAAACTGGTGATGTTCTAATTTGCCGGCGGGATGGAATTTACTCTGCGTAGACTACAGCCCGGCGGGTAAACCGCTACCCCAGCGTTTTTATGTAATAGAACTTCAATAGCTATCAGAATAATTTAATCGAACAACTTTTATCTTTTTTATATCACGTAATATTTCTACGATCTGCTCTGCTAATCGAAAGAGACTAAACTAAACTGATTTTTTTTTGTTGGTGAAGAAACAACCCACAAGCCTATATAAGTATATTTAGAAATAGAGGTCAGACGGAGGACACGCCGAATACAACAAAAAAATGTGCATGTTCATGTTCCTAGAAGTGGCACATTTAAAATATTTTCATCAGAGAAGAAGAACGATTTATTATAAACCATGATTTTCCATATTCTTCTTACTCTAATTACAAAATCTCGACGGGCTGTGAGGCACAGTTGCACCTAACGCTGAGGTAGCAGTTTACCGGCCGGGCTGTAGTCTACGCGGAGTAAATTCCATCGCCCCGGCAAATTAAAACATCAACAGTTTGTTAACTACTATTCCAATTGAGCTAAAACTTTCCAGAAAACTTCCTTGAACCTTTCTGAACAACTTTCTCGCTGACAGTTTTCGCTTGCTCAAAATTCGCTCGACTCCCGAAACGCTAGAAGTTGTTTGTGCACGAATTATGCACAGTCTTGGAAAAAAATTATTAACAATTTTTTTAATAAACATTTTGAACTTTTGCTAACGTCATTGGTCGCAGAACATGACAATGCATGTTTCTCATAAGTTCTATTACAAAATATAAAAAACCTGCCATTTTGTGGCGAGTCGAAGTGAAAAAAATTAAAATATTTTGATCAAAGAAAAAAACATTTTTTCGTAAATAATTTGAAAAATAAAAAAGCTACAACTTTTTTTTATCAAGCGAAAAAGATCCGAAATTAAATTTTCACTCATGATATATATTTCAAAAATTAAAATTGAATACTTTAGTTTCAAGTGCTCAGGGGCCTCCCCACTCCAGCAAAATAATTCTATATCTCCTTCTTGCATCCGGCGCCTCAATTTCATGCAATTTAATTTGAATCATTTAATTTTTATCTTCAATATGTGTTTTTTATTTTCATTAATTTAAAAATGCATCCATATTATTTAAATTATTGAATACATCTGGATTAAATTGACTTCTTGAATTGAAAATTTCAAATTAAACTGCCACTTTCTCTACTATTACTCCACTACCGGAAGTGGCAACTTTGTGAAATAATCTGAAGCTTCAATAATGGAACTTTCCCCACCACGAGAGCCCCCGGACCTGTGCATACATCCGTGGCCGTTCGTAAGTTTTGAGTGCTTCATAGATTTCGCCATTTTTGTGCACCCCATTCCAACAGCCTTAAGGATTAAAATAGCAACTTCTATCGCCTTTTTCTCAGAATCATTAAGCTCTATATTAATTTACAGGCCAAATTTTGAATTAGCATAGAAAAATCGATTAAAAAACGTATGTAGAACATCAAATATAATATATATATATATAAGGCCGTGGTATTCCATGAAAGAATTTTCTTACAAAAAATGCTAAATTCAACATAGATTTTCAAGGTTAAAATTTATTGTTTACACTTTCTCTATATTTTTCCTATAGTTGCTAAGGATTTGTCTTCAATTCAGAAAAAAATTTGTTCCTCTAGGTCATTCCTATCAAAAGTAATAAGATTTTGAGACAAAATTCAACAAAGCCGCCCATAGTGCGCCGTCGGGCTACGTCTGAGCTACTACCCGGATCACAATTCACAAAAAAAGGAAAACCAGATATTTGAAATATTAATGTACCGAACAAGAAAAAACAGAATCCCTGAATCATGCCTGATGTGTCACCGAGATGGATGAAAACTTACTTTTAGCTGATTGAAAGGTTATGGGTAGAAAGGAATATAAATCACCCACGTGGAAAGCCGATCATAATCCTGGTGGATAATTTATGGACAGCTTACCAGAAAGCTGGTTTGGAGGATGGTATGGTGGAAGCCGGAAAACCGGCGAAGGTATTTTCTTTCGCTCTCGTGCTGGATGGAGGTGGGTAACACCGTAGCTGGGACCGACGGTCCATCCCATTGGCCATCTCGAATCACGTGGCTATTGACTCGACCGGATGCCCCATCCGGTAAAGGCTGAACGCGTTTAGTGGTGGCTGACCGTCTTTCCGCGCGTTTTTGGTGATGAGAACTCCATATAACATACAGTGCGTGTTACAACAATATGGAGGGATTTAAAACACACATCTTTTGAGTCTATTAAATCTATAACATTCGTCTTATAGTGATTTCAGCTTCAGACAATGTGCATCGGTTTTATAAAACACCTGTCGCATTGTAAGAAACTTCCTAGGCCATTAGAAAGTAGGCGATTATAATCCTATGGAGTGAGAGACTGTAGCTCTAAAAAAAGCATCCAGGGGCGATTAATTTCACCTCCAAAGATCTCGTCCGCTGCGTAAAGACAATAGCGGTAAGGACGGTTTAGACTCTGGTTTGTATAGGGCGTGGCAAGCCGTCTAAAGGTAAGCAAGTTTCCTGCAGTCTTCATTGTTCACACCAAACTTATCAGCACTGCAGCTTGGGGCCCCCAAGCTCAAATAAATTTTACAGCGACAACGATTTGCTAGTTTGCTACTAAATTCAATTATTTGGCTTTGGCGTCTCTATATTCGTCACTCACGCACACCAAATTTATGTCAGTGACGTAATTGAGCAGACCAGCCGGATATAATTCAAAATTTTGTGACAGGTAGAGGCCGTGATCTCTAATATTTGGGTAAACAAAGCAATATAGTGGTTTCAAATTAATATGTATAACTGAGGAGTTTTCTAAAAGTCGATGTATACAAAAATAAAGAGTGAGCTCGTGAATATTAAAATTAACACAGAGAAATAAAGATCCCAGCAAAAAAGAAAGTATTGATACGAATTGAATTGAAAAGACTAAGCAAATCCCGCTTTGCGACAATGACGCATTGGACTTACGTGTCAATGCGTGTACATTCGTGAAGACGATATTCAATTTTGAATCTTTTTATACGTACAAATACGGACTAAAAGACTAAAGTCAGCGAATAAATTTCAAAGCGTCAGCACGCAAACGCCTCAACATTGGTCAATGCGTCTGAATTCGCGAGAGTAAAATATACACTTGAATTGGCCCATATGCGTCACGGCGAATTTCAGCAAGTGTTGATTTATATAGTTTAATCCGTAACAGGAAAACCAACGTGCGGGGCATATAGAATTTATTGTAAATGTTTAGTCAATTGTTTTGTAGCTCAGTGGCGGGTACTCTGAACTGATACACGAGGGATCGCTGTTTCAAGTCTCGACGCATGCGCTTTTTATTAATTGTTTTTCTAATTGATCTTGACCACGCATTCATATGAATTTACACGCATTCAATTCACGCTGTCTCAATTCATCTAAATGCGTCTCAATACGTTTAAACGAATCAGAAAACGGGATTCACGCGCATTAAAAAAATGTTAATTGGCCCCAATCCGTATCAATTCTTTCTTCTTTGCTGGGATCGCTATTGATGCAAACATATAGGATTCGCATCACCTTTCCTTCTGTAAAATATTCACGTAGCCGCACAAATAGTGAAAGACGTCTGTACATTTTTTTAAAGCGAAATTGGGTTA
Organism: Andricus curvator; assembly: GCA_932195095.1. NCBI lineage: Eukaryota > Metazoa > Arthropoda > Insecta > Hymenoptera > Cynipidae > Andricus > Andricus curvator. Next base: position 57,868 of record CAKNYM010049676.1, on the reverse strand, counting down.
AAGTCATCAGAATATTCTTGACGCATTCCTTGACTTACTTATGTATGGGAAGAATAAAAATCTGCATTAGAAAGTTGTTGCTTTTAGTAAATAACTTTTCTGTGTCTGCATTTGACACGGCCTGGGTGAATAAAATATCGTTTAAAAACTACTTTAAAAAGACCACATGTACACACACATCCACACAGAAGCGATTTTATGCAGAATTGAAAACTGACGTTCATAACAACGTTCATAACAATTTTCAAATTCTGGAGAAACTGCCTAACTCAAAAAATATACCAAAGCAATATGTAATGTATTCTGCTTCTAAAAAATCTGTGGGGAGAGCAGCCCAGATAGTACAAGAGTAATTGTCGGCAAGCTAAACTGAATCTTGCAACGCAAGGTTTGGGAGCTTGCATCGCAAGGTTCAGGCAAGCTTTCTGCGAATAGGAAAATATTTGTCATGTGGCAGTATTGCAATATAAGATTGAAGAAACATTGCCTGGCAATCTTGAACTTGATCCATTGCGCAGTAGATTTGTATGGCACCTAGGGCTACGCAGAAGTTTTTTTCCGTTCTCCCAGAATATTGTAGGCTAGCTTTCAGGAACTTTCACATGGCCATCCTTTATGAAAAATGAGTATTGGTAAGTATTGGATCTAATACTTTTTTCGCGAATAAGTATTGGAAATCCAATACTTTTTCGTCAAAAAAGTACTAGATCCTATATTTACCAATATTTCCTTTCCATAAGGGATGTTCCCTCAATCTTGCGTAGTAATGTTGCCCCTTGACTACATTACGGTATCATTAACTCATTTTGATCAAAGAAAGTTAAATAGCATCCTATGGTTCTAGGATCACGATTTATTCGTGAAAACACTAGAAAATAAAAAAGAAATAAAAGGGGAAAATGTTTTCATTTCCTTACAAAAAGAAACTACAGCAAAATAATTATTAAAAAAATTTAACTGGACATTCCTAATAATTTTCCCAATAATTATGGTAATTTTTATTTTCCTGCAGTTTCCTTTCGCAATAAGGGTTGATTCGAGACATATCATGATATAAACGATAATACTTATTAATTTAAGGAAGTTTCCTATTTTTTATTATAGCACATAATCATCAAAACAAAATCAAAAGTTTCAGAAGTACTTACCAGGCATAATAGCATTTATTCTATGTGGCAGGAACGAAAATTTGTGTCAATCGCAATGAAGTCCAAGAACAATTTTTACACTCTAATCACACGAGTTTTTAAAAAACAAGTTCGATCCGTCGGTGGTCGTTGCTGCAAGAATTTCGATTCTCATTCTGCCCCGAAAAATTTGGAAAAAGGAATGTCAACGATACAAAGATCATATGAAACAGTAGCTTCTTCTAGCACTGTTCGTGAGATGCCTATAGATCCAGTAAATTCTTTTCTGGGGATGATTCGATTTCTGTTTGCATCTCGTTTGGGAACAAGGCTTCACGAATATGTTGATCAACGTCATAAAGCTCTGGGACCCATATACAGGAGTCATGCAGGTTCCAGATCAGCAGTATTCATCAACTCTCCTGAGGAATATCGCAAGATTTTCGTCCAGTTAGAAGGACCAACACCAAAGCACTTCATACCAGAAGCATGGATTATTTACAATAACGAACATTCCAAAATTTCCCGTGGTCTCTTTTTCATGTACGAGATTTTTTGTTTTAATCACTTCTTTTCAACATATAAAGGCGTTTCTACAGAAAGTGTTATTTTATATAAGAAATCTTCAAAATGCCATGCGAAATTCACGTGGAATCTGCCTGAATCCGTCCATATTCCAGGGAATTCTGCGCGAATTTCCACGCAAATTATTATCACCTGGGTGTGGTGAAAATTTAGAAACTACTGTCCATAATCAAAGATAATCCTGCCTCGTGGGTACACCAATTTGAGCACGTCTTTAAGACATTCCTACGACATGGTTACGATAATATATCAGTAATATATATTTATATG
>CAKNYM010049676.1:33006-45886 GCA_932195095.1 Andricus curvator | reverse complement strand
GGCTTGTGGAAAATTCCCTCCCCGTCGGTTTCACTACCAGCACTGCCGGTACTCTCGCTGCCCACCTCCCGCTCTACCGCCGGTAACTGGGACCTATTCATGCAGTACCTGCCGCAACCGACAGATGTCTCTGCAAAATGTTGGCGTCTTTCGCCGCCAAATTTTCCTTTTTTTCCCCTTTTTTTCAATTCCTCAGTCCCTGCAGACACCCCTTTCTCTCCCTTAGCATCCCCTAACTCTGCGAGAACCACCCTTAACCCCTCGAAAGCCCAAGACTCCTGACCACGAACTCCCCCGATTACTTTCCAACCTAACCTCACTTTCCCTATCCAGCTAGATACCACCTCCCACCCACGCTGAAACTCACTTTTCATCTCCCCAATTCACCCCACACAGCCCTACACACCTCCTCGGCTACCACCCTCACACTCCACTCACACCTTCCACACAAATTCCGTAAAATTATCTCTCCACCTGTCACTAAACACGTTCTCACTTCCGCCACCAACATGCAAGTCCAGATTTTATTTTTTTTATTTTTTTTTTAATTTTTATTTGTGCACCCAATCCGAAAGAAACCGAAGCAACCTCTCAATCTTTTTCAATACGTGTATCAACACCAATTTCAAGCCTTTTCGATCCGTGGCCATAATCCGAATGAATTCGAAAACCTTTCAATTCTTTACAATCCGTGCGCCCAATCAGCTGGTGGCGGCAACGGTCTGCGGGATCACCGTGAGATGACAGAAGCAAACTGTAAGTGCCACCCCAATGGGCACAAAATTTGGCGCGGTATTCACGACATCTTTACGACAACTTTACGAAATCTTATGTCCATGTCGTTGAGATATATTTACGATATCGTAAAGACAAATAAGTAAATATTTATATTACCGGCGCTTACTTTTTACAAACTGTTGTCCACATACAATGAGATATTAAGTTTCAAGTTCTGAGATGAAACCTAGTGAGCACAAAATTTAAAGACGTCTTTACGACATCGTTACGACATCTTTACGAAATCATATGTCCATGTCGTTAAGATGCCTTTACGATATCGTAAAGACGTCATATGATCTGACGATGCCTTTTCGACATCGTAAAGACATTTTAACGGCATGGGCATAGGATGTCTTAAAGTCGTCGTAAAGATCTCGTAACGATGTCGTAAAGACGTCGTCAAATTTTATGCCCACTGAGACGAGCCGCCCCGGTAAGAAGGTGTGTATTGAATTCAATTAATTTGCGTAAAATTAACATCGTAAAATTTCAAATGTTCTGAATACGTAATAAATCCCGTTTTTGAAATATGCATTTCAATTTATTTTATCGTGAAAGCGTTGTGTCCCATTTCAATCCCATTTTTAATATGATAAATCGACGCCTCCATTCAATATGAGTCTATGTGCTAACAGCGCTCTGTATAAGACTGTTTCCTATGCTTATACACAGCGCATAGTCTCATACACGGCGCTGTCAGCACATAGACTCATATTGAATGGAAGCGTCGAAATATTTCAGAGAAAAAGTGTATAAGTTTTAATTATTATGATTGGACGATGGAAATTGAAGTCAACTTAATACAGTTTCCGAAGGAAACTCGAAAATTAAAGTCAATTTATTTCTCTCCGGCGTTGATGATTTGGATCAAATCAATGCCATTGAATTTCATCAGGCGACCACGACTATTGGCGTCAACTTAATAAAAACTGACGATTATAAATTTCGAGCAAATGAATTGTATTTAATTTCTCACAGCGAACTCAGATAAGTTTAAGTCAATTGAATTACTTTCCTAGAGTTAAGATCTGGAGAAAACCACCCTGGCGAACGTATCGGATAGGAATTCATTCAGAATTATTCCGTAATCTGTATCCGAATTAACCCGAATCAATCCGAACCAATCCGAAAAAATTTCTACATTTCGTTCGATCCAAATCGGTTAAAAATTAATCCGGCCTTCCAATCCGAACCAAATTTTAAATCCAAATGAATCCGAATTAATCCGAACCCCTACTAAAAAGAGACAGGAATCGTCACAAATGGTCAGAAGTTCTGACGATTCCTGAACATCCTGACCATTCCTGACGAGTCTGACTATTTCTGAAGATATGCTAATTCACATCCTATCAGGTAGCTCGTCGGCTAGGACCGCAGGTAGACCAACCCAAAAGGATTAAAAATTGAAAATAATTTTTTTTTCAATGTTTCATATACAGATTCAAAAGTTGGAAATTAAGAATCTACGGGTTTCGACGATTTCAGATACCTAAAAATTTTCCTACAAAATTTTAAATTAGGATAAATATAATGTATCTTGTAAAGAGAAAGAGATACGTCAAAACGGACAAAATTTTCAGATTCACATTCAAAGTAATTTAATATATAAATATTAACAATTAAATATAAGCAAAAAGAGAATATGCATAAATAAATATAAATAAATAACCTGGGAAATATAAAAGGCATTAGGTTTTATGAAATTCTATTCTTGGACCCCTAATAAAAGGATTATCCTTCGAACCCAAGCTCTGACGACTTCTGAACATTTCTCATGAATTCTGACTTTTCCTGACGATTTCTGTCGAGAGTTCGGATTTATTCAGATTGAAAATTTGGTTCGGATTGATTCGGATTGGAAGTTCGGATTGAGTCGGATTAATTTTTAACCGATTTGGATCGAACGAAATGTAGAAATTTTTTCGGATTGGTTCAGATTAACTCGGATTGGTTCGGGATACAGATTCCGAAATGATTCGGATGACTTCGGATTGGTTAGGAATCAATTCCTATCCGAAACTTTCGCCAGGGCAAGTCACTAAGCTCCCAGCACATGGTTTCTTTTTTATAAAATATATCACAATTTGCAAATCGGGACATTTGAATTTAGCGTGTGACGAATTTGGTGATTTTTCTTCCATAACAAAAAGCGAAAATCTAAAGATTATGGAAAAGCACGCACGAGCTCAAGCAAATATACCCAGAAAAAAAGAAAGTATTGATACGAATTGAATTGTAAAGACTAAGACACCCTGCAAATTCCGCTTTGCGACAATGACGCATTGGACCTATGTATCAATGCGTGTAAATTCGTCAAGACGGTATTTCAATTTTGAATCTTTCTATACGTACAAATACGGTGCAAAAGTCTAAAGTCACCGAATACACTTCAATGCGTCATCACGCAAACGCCTCAACATTAGTCAATGCGTCTGAATTCGCGAAAGTAAAATACACACTTGAATTCGCCCCAATGCGTCACGGCGAATTTCAGCAAGTGTTGATTTATACAATTTAATCCGTAACAGGAAAACCAACGTGCGGGGCATATAGAATTTATTGTAAATATTTAGTAAATTGTCTCGTAGCTCAGTGGCATTCAATTCGCGCTGTCTCAATTCATCTAAATGCGTCTCAATGCGTTTAAGCGAATCAGAATCATGAATCATGATCAGAATCATGCCAACGGCCATGCCACGCTGAAAAAACCAGTTCTCGTTAGATCACTGAAGTTAAGCAGCGTTGGGCGCGGTTAGTACTTGGATGGGTGACCATTCGAGAATACTGTGTGCTGTTGGCATATTATGGGTGTGGTGAGCCTAAACTTTTAGTTATTTATAACTACAAGAAAACTATCCACCTAGAAACACTACCCGAATCGGGTAATGTCACGCCTACCCTGAAAGGGAAATGGTTTAATGGTATACTACTACTAGAAAACGGGATTCACGCGCATTACAAAAATGTTCATTCGCCCCAATCCATATAAATTCTTTCCTTTATGCTGGGTAGTGTAGTCTCTCGAGTATCGGGATGCCAAACAGGCCGAGCGTGAACATAACCTCAAAACTGACGTCGAAGACCTACTCTGTGAAAGGGTTTTGAAATTAATAACGTTAGTGTTTGCCTACAATCTAATTCCGTTTCATTTAGTCGCTTTATATTAAATACACATTATTCTCATTAAATTCATTTCATTGGCGCTGAGTTCTTTTCAATCGCTTTCATTTTAATTTTCGACGTTCTTCTGCATTGAAATGGTACTTTGAAAAACGGAATAGGAAACCAATAGAAAGTTTTCTATCATATTTAATTCGGACTTTCTTACCGGGTGACAGAGCTGACATATGATTGGTTGTGACGGTTCATTTTGCAGCTTATTTTATTTTCTACAAATAATTTTCTACACATTTTTCTGTATTTCTTTTCCAAAACCAACAACCTAGACTATTTCTTTTAAAAAAGTTTTTTTTTTTGTTAGAAATATGAATTCCACAATATTTGCAGACTAGAGAGTTACAGGATTTCATTAGCACGTGTTTAGAATCAATATAAACAACAAATTTGCTACTATTAATTTGTTCTAGCAGAAGTCCTAATTTGAATGTTCCTCCAAAAAAAAATTTAATTGAAATCGATTGACTGCAAAGGTGAAATGAAATCTTCAATGATCAATTTTGGTGAAACGCAATTCAATTCGGACATGAAGCATAGGATTGATTACAAAAAAAATGTATTTGTTTTTCAAGTTTAACTTGAAATACAAAAATGGATAATGAACTTTTGTGAAGTGTCTATTTTTTTTTTATTTTTGAACTTTTTAATTCGAAATTCAGAAGTTAGCCAATAAGACTAACTCTGATTGCCAGAAGCGATTCAACAATTAAAAGTCCTTGTAATATTTAAAATATTACTAATTTACTTTTCAATTTTCTCCAAACTAAAGTATTCCCTACTGAAAAAGCCTACATAGTAAACTACATGGGAACCTATGTTGGAACCCATATGGGAACCTTTTTTAAATTCCTGTCTCAAATTATGATGTAAGATAGGATAGGAAATATTTTGTGGGTTTCCACATGGGTTCTAATATGAATACCGTTATGGAAACCTATGCAATGTTCCTACATGAAATCCCACATGGGATTAGAACTTTTTTAAATGAAATATGTCTTGGAAGTTTTGGGTGCATAGTCGGCAATCTTACAAACCCCCCAAAAATAATGCGCAGCCATAGCTTTCATAGAAAACTACTGTGCATTCCTTAAATATTAATTGCAAACCCATCCATGTAGGAACCTTGATAAAAACCCATGATAAGAACCGATATCGATTCCCATCTTATATTCCTTTCTAGATCGTAATTTGAGACAGGAATTCAAAAAAGGATCCTGTATGGGTTCCCACATAGGTTCCAATGTAGTTTCCTATGTAGGCTTTTTCAGTAGGGTTTAAGCCGTATTTTATTCCAACAATGTATGTAATTTATTATTGAAAAATGCAATTTTTGTAAATCATGCAACGACCCTATATTAAATGCAATTGCAGCGAATTTTAGACAATGGATGGACCTTATAAAGTGAATTAACGAATTACAATTGCCAACGGCCATACCACGCTGAAAAAACCAGTTCTTGTCAGATCACTGAAGTTAATCAGCGTTGGGCGCGGTTAGTACTTGGATGGGTGACCATTCGAGAATACTGCGTGCTGTTGGCACATCGTGGGTGTGGTGAGCCCACACTTGTCGTTATTTATAACTACAAGAAAACTATCCACCTAGAAACACTACCCGAATCGGGTAGTGTCACGCCTAACCTGAAAGGGAAATGGCTTAATGGTATACAAACAATTGAAAGTGCATTTTTTGAATAGTTTTTAATTGGCGAATATGTTAAAAATTCTAGTTTTTGTCACACCTTAATTCAAGTCAGTTTTTGAACTTGAAGATATATTTAGCTCTATATAAAGTGAGCCTATTTTTCGGCTTCAAACAACACCTTTTTGTCTTAAGGCTGTGACGCGAACCGAGAAAAGGAACCTACTAGGCAAAAAATTGATTTTCGGATTATGATCGATTCTGTATAAGTTCTTTAACTGATCTTGCTAGGGGTGCAATCAGAAATTTTCTATCTGCATTATTTCACAAGATATAAATCATTGAAAAAGAGTCTTTAAATGCGTGCGAGGCGGCAGCTTGACGCCTCTGCTCCTTTTCTTCTCTCGCCACTTCCCCCACTTCTCGCCACGACCCTACGTGGAGCTCTATGCTCCGCACAGTTAGGTATTTCATGTTATGAAAAATAAAATTCCCGACACTGTAAAATTCCCGAATTGGAAAACTCACGAATAATAAAATTCCCAAATTATAAAATTTCCAAATAATAACATTCCCAAATAGTTTATAATATTACAGAATCTGAAAATTCCCGACAGTTCATAGTATTACCGAATTTGAAAATTCCTGAATAATAAAATTCCCGAATAATAAAATTTCCGAATAATAAAATTCCCTAATTGGAAAATTCTCGAATACAAAAATTCCCAATATTTTATAATAATACCGAATTTGAATATTCCCGAATAATAAAATTCCCGAAAGAAATTTGCCGAATTATAAAATATCCGAAATAGAAAAGTTAAAGTTTCTAAAATTATCGTTCAAATTTAAAACAATAATTGAAACAAAAAATTTGGAATGAGTGAAAAATCCCGAAAAATAATTTCTGGAAGAAAATTTTTTCCAATCATTATATTTATTTAAAAAAATGTTATTTGTTTAAATTCAGAAATTTTGTGATTAGGGAATTTTCTAGTTCGGATATTTTATAATTCGGGAATTTTCAAATTCGGTAATATTATAAACTGTCGGGAATTTTATCATTCGGGAATTTTCCAATTCGAGAATTTTATTATTCCGGGATTTTCCAATGGAACGACTGAAACATCCCGAAAAATAAAATCCCCTGTACTGTAAAATTTCCTAATTGGAAAATTCCTGAACGATTAATTTCCCGAATTATAAAATTTCCAATCAATACAATTCCCGAACAGTTAATAATATTACCGAATTGGAAAATTGCCTAATAAAAAACTTCCCGACAATTTATAATATTAACGAAATTGAAAATTGCCGAATAATAAAATTCCTGGTAAAAAATTGCCGAATTATAAAATATCCGAACTAGAAAATTGCCGAATTATAGAATTCCTGAATTTGAAAACTTAAAAAAATGGTTTTTAATAAATATTATTTATTCATTAAAAACACAATAATCAAACATTCTTATCAAAAAATTTTTTTTAATGTTCGAAGTTTTTAAAATCATTGTTTGAATAAAAAATAACAATAATTGATGAAAATTGTTATACAGAAATATATTTTTTTTCAATTATTGTTATTTCAAATTTAAACAATAATTTTAGAATCTTTAAGCATTCGATTATTGTATTTTGAATAAATAAATAATATTTATGAAAAAAAATTTTTAAATTCGGGAATTTTCTAGTTCAGATATTTTATAATTCAGCAATTTTCTGCTGGGAATTTTATTATTCGGGAATTTGCAAATTCAGTAATATTATAAGCTGTCGGAAATTTTTCAATTCGGTAATATTAAAAACTGTCCGGGAATTTTATTATACGGGAATTTTCCAATTCCAAATTTTATTTTTCGGGAATTTTATTATTCGGAAATTTGATTATTCTGAAATTTTATTATCAGTTAATAATTTTCCAATTCGGGAATTTTACAGTGTCGAGAATTTTATTATTCAGAAATTTTATTATTCGGAAATTTTATTATTCTGGAATTTTCAAATTCGGTAATATTAAAAACTGTCCGGGAATTTTATAATTCGGGAATTTTATTATTCGGGAATTTTCCAATTCGGTAATATTATAAACTGTTCGGGAATTTTATTGTTCGGGAATTTTACAGTGTCGGGAATGCCAACAGCCATACCACGCTGAAAAAACCAGTTCTCGTCAGATCACTGAAGTTAAGCAGCGTTGGGCGCGGTTAGTACTTGGATGGGTGACCATTCGAGAAAACCGAGTGCTGTTGGCACATCCTGGGTGTGGTGAGCCCACACTTGTAGTTATTTTACTACAAGCTATCAACCTAGAAACACTACCCGAATCGGGTAGTGTCACGCCTACCCTGAAAGGGAAATGGCTTAATGGTATACATACATACATTCACCATTCAGTCGTCCCATAAAAATTTTGCGTTGAAAAATTTCCATATCCTAAAATTTTATTGCCGACAGTTAATAATATTACCGAATTTGAAAGTACTATATTTTATAAAATACTATATTCATAAATATATAAAATAATAAAATTTTTAATTTAAACAATAATTTTAGAATATTTAAACATTAAAAATACTTTTTTATAAAAATAGTTGATTATTACATTTTGAATAAATAAATAATATTTATAAAATAAATTTTTCAATTGTTTAAATTCGGGAATTTTCTAAATTGGATATTTTAAAATTCGGGAATTTTCTGTAGGGAATTTTTCAATTCGGTAATATTACAAGCTGTCGAGAATTTAATTATTCGGGAATTTTTCAATTCGGTAATATTAAAAACTGTCCGGGAATTTTATCATTCGGGAATTTTCCAATTCCGAAATTTTATTATTCGGGAATTTTGTTATTTGTAAATTGTATTATTGAGAAATTTTTTTATTAGGGAATTTTCCAATTTGGGAATTTTATTTTTCGGGAATTTTCAAATTCGGTAATATTAGAAATTATCGGGAATTTTCCAATTTGGGAATTTTATTATTTGGGAATTTTCCAATTTGGGAATTTTATTATTCGGAAACTATTATTCGAGAATGCACCACAAGTGCATTTGGATATTATTTTTCATTTTGAAAAAGCTTTTTAATTCAATAATAAAATCATTACACAGTTATCTATGTATTTTATGATTTAAACGAATAGTTTTTAGAAAATAAGGAATAATGTCCAAATACACTTATGGTGAAAAATCATTTTTTTTTATAAGTTTAAAAAAAAATTTAACGAAAATTCTGCAGCGCAGGAAAGTAGACGGGAGAACTCGGGCCTCGGACTCGATTGCCGGCGCGTGAACGGCGAAGAAGAGAGTGGGGAAACTCGGTCGAACTGTAAGGAGTGGGGGTTAGAATTCCCCTCTGAGACTTCTCCACCGCTTTGCCGCCACGAGCTCGGGATTTCTTCGATCGCTTGCCCTGTAAAATTTCACTTTTGCTAGAACAGAGGTCGGCAGCGAGGGGAAATTTCTCGAGTCCAGCTTTTTTAACACGTGTGGATCGGTCGCTTCGTCTCCTCCCACCAAGAGTCTGTACTCTACTCTAAGAGTTCGGGGTGGTGGTAAATTCTGACTTCATAGAATAGAACTTACCACCACCCTGAACTCTTAGAGTGGAGTAGAGACTCTTGGTGGGAGAGATAAAGCGACCGATCCACACGTGTTAAAAGACCCTTCTACAAAAAAATGATTGGATCCGATTGCGAACAATTGAAAAAAAATTTCAATCGTTCCCAATTGTGTTTCTTAATCGGGTCGTACCGGTTCGGAACGATTGAGGCCGGCTATCGTTGCCTATCGTTCTCAATCGGGACTCGATGCCATTATGTTGATGGCAGCACATTGATCTCGCGGGAATTATTTGAAAACGATTATTTACTTTTTTTTTTAAATTACATATCTGTGAAAGATAAATTTTAAAAAGATTTTAAATTGTTAAATAATTCCCTCGTGATCAAGGAGCAATCACCAACATATTTCCAAATAACTTATTTTGTAGTAATTTTCATGACTTTTGCGTATTATTTTTCATTACATTTTAATTTGTTTAATTCGGTTGCGGCCTATTTTTTTAAATGTTGATACCTGAGTATAATAATTAAACAGGTGTTTAGAAGTTATTTCTCAAATAAATTAACAGTATTATTTCATTTTGATTTCGAAATTTAGGTTGCAAATTTTACTCTTATGTGTGTCACAAAAAAAAACAGCTTCATCGGTGTAACGGAGTACCCGGGTATCCACCTCCTTTGAAAAAATTTTTAAATTTGTAAGAGGAAAACCCAAGTTATATTTCCCACCCCGTAATAATAATAATCAAAAAACCCCTGAGAACACCTCTACCACTTTTACCTGAACAAATGCGAAGACCCTCCACGTAAAACACTCAAAAAATTGAAAAATTTGAAATAATCACCCAAATCACCTTCAGAAAACCCCAACTTATATTTCTAACCCAATAATAATATTCAAAAACCCCCTAAGACCACCACTACTACTTTTACCTTAACAAATCCGAAGAGCTTCCACATAAAATACTCACAAAATTTTAAAAAATCACCCAGTCACCTTCAGAAAACTACAAGTTATATTCTCAACCCCATGATAATATTCAACAACCCCCTAAGACCACCCCTTCTTCTTTTGCGTTAATAAATCCGAAGAACCTCCACGTAAAAAACTCAAAAAATTTAAAAATTTAGAATGATCACACAAGTTACCTTCAGAGAACTTCGAACTAGATTTCCAAACCCATAATAATATTCAACAACCCCCTAATACCACCACTACCACTTTTACCTGAATAAATCCGAAGACCCTCCATGTAAAACACTAAAAATATGTGAAATGATCATTCAATTCAACGTTCAGAAAGCCTCAAGTTATATTTCCAACCCAATAATAATATCCAATAACCCCTGAAAACCACTGCTATCACTGTTACCTGAACAAATCCGGAGAGCCTCCACGTAAAACACTCAAAAAATTAAAAATAATCACCCAAGTCACCTTCACGGCTTCTAGGGTTAGGTTTCCGATCGACGTCTCTATGCATTTACCCGATTGCGAACGATTCAAACGCTTGTCCCGATTGAATATGATTGAGAACGATAAACAAAATTTGTCCCTATTAATACCAATTCAAAACGATTCACCCGTCAATCTGTCTCAATCGGGTCCAATCATTTTTTTCTAGAAGGGGAGCTGGACTCGAGAAATTTCCCCTCGCTGCCTACCTCTGGCCTAGAAGGTCCCTTTTCTCGGATCGCGTCACAGGCTGTTGGAACGGTGTCCAAAAAAATGGCGAAATCTGTGGAGCACTCAAACTTGATGACTAACATTCGATAAATCGGGATAAGGTTATAAAAACTGGGTAAGACTCTGGTTTTTCGAATAAAATACGATAACTGCTAAAAAGTGAGAGTGAAAAAGTGTAGAAACGACGTGAAGTAGGAAGGAAGAGGATTGCCTGTGGGATGACAGCTGAGCCCTCGATAGCTCGATCGTAATGAGAAAATGCACTGGCGGAAATTTTAAATTTGAATAAAAAATGCAATTTGTGATTTTCTTTTTTTTTTTTTGTTTATTGACAAGTCCGAATGATTGGCGAAAGCAATAATATGGCTGTAATTTAAATAAATAATTAATTTCTTTTTAGAATAATAAACGTCGTCTCGGCAGAGGAAGAGTGTATAAGTGATAAAAGGATGCCGCTGTGAACTCGCTGATAATAATTTTGAAATTTTCCTTAAAATTGTTTATTGAATTATTTGAAAATTTTGTCTTCACGTAAATTATAATAATTGGATAACTCATTATTATATTACATGAAATTATAGACTTGTCGTTGTACATATTTGTGCGTTGTACAATCAAGCTATCAAGGGCTCAGCCGTCACCCCACGGCCAGTCGGCTTCCTTCCCACTTCACGTCGCTGCTACACTTTTCCACTCTCACTTGTTAGCAGTTATCGTATTTTTTTCGAAAAACCAGAGACTTGCACAATATCCTGCCAACCGCGAAACCCCGTCGGGGCCCAGAAAATTTTCAAAGTGCGTTTTTAAAACTTTAATCCCGATTTATCTAACGTCAGTGATCAAGTTTTAGTGCTCCACAGATTTCTGTGAATATCCAGGAACCCTTTATTGGGTTTTTCACGGGATCCTATGAAGGTTCCTACGCAGATTTTCTTCACAGGGATCATTATGGATTAGTGAAGGAATTTTCAGTTGGATGAAAAACGAGGAGTCTCAGTAAAATAACACTTTCTATGGAAACCCTTATGAATAGTTCCCTTTTTTTATTAATTAATATAATTTGTATATATAATTAAAATTCATGAAAAAACCACAGAGTTTCTCTCCTGGCTATCATCCAGCGATAATCAAAAATATAAGTTTGAGATATAGCTTCTTTTGAGGACGATTAGCAATCTTAGTCGCTTCCTTACTTGGCAAAATTGCCATCGAAATGTTTGAATGATTCAGAATCACTTAAGGCTGTTGGAGTGGTGTCCAAGATTGCAATATCTGTGAAGTACTCAAACTTTACCACTAAGATTCGATAAATCGGGATTAAGGTTTTAAAAATGTCCTTCGAAAATTTCATAGACCCTGGAAGGGGTTTCATGGTGGCTGTACATTGAGTAAGTCTGGTTTTTTGAGAAAAAAAACCGTAACAGCTAAAAAGTGAGAGTGAAAAAGTGTAGCAACGACGTGAAGTGTGAAAGAAGCCGACTGACACGGGATGGCAGCTGAAAGCTCTGATAGCTTGACCGTACTGGATCGTACTACGAAAATGCACTATCAGTAAAAATCGCATCTGCATGCTGCTGCCACCACCTGTATTGTCGGGAATTTCAAATTTGAATAAAAAATGCAATTTGTCATTTTTTATTCATTTATTGACAAGTCTGAATGATTGGCGAATGCGACAGTATCACTGCAATTTGAATAAATAATTATTTTCTTCTTAGAATAATAAACGTGGTCCCGGAAAAATAAAAATGTGCAAGTCATAAAAGGATGCCGCTGTGAACTCGCTGAAAATAATCGATAATAGTTTTGCATTTTTCCTTAAAATTATTTATTGAATTATTTACAAACCTTGTCTTGACATACATTTTAATAGTTTTAAAACTCATAAAAAATTATAGACTTATCGTTATACATATTTTTTGTGTTGTAACGTACAAGAAAAATATGGAAATAGCGCATTACGTAAAATCGGATAAATAAGCTAAGTATTATACACCCTATTATATATATATATATAGTTAAAAGTTTGTCA
>CAKNYM010049676.1:7682-19221 GCA_932195095.1 Andricus curvator | reverse complement strand
TTGTTGCAGTTTTGCCATCTTTAAAACTACTTAGAAAATTTTCTTGGGCGATGGATGCCGCCGGGGAGACCTGCCGCATTTTTGCCATCTTTGGGACTACTTGTAAAATGTTCTTGGGGGAGAGATGCCACTGGGAAGACTTGCCGCAGTTTGGCCATCTCTAGAACTACTTAGAGAATGTTCTTAGGCGAGAGATGCCGCTGGGTAGACTTGCCGCAGTTTTGCCATCTTTAGAACGTCTTAGAAAATTTCTTGGGGGAGAGATGCCGCTGGGGAGACTTGCCGCATTTTTGCCATCTTTAGAACGACTTAGAAAATTTTCTTGGGGGGAGAGATGCCGCTGGGGAGACTTGCCGCACTTTTTCCATCTTAAGAACGTCTTAGAAAATTTTCTTGGGGGAGAGATGCCGCTGGGTAGACTTGCCGCAGTTTTGCCGTCTTTAGAACTATTCAGAACATTTTCTTAGGCAAGAGATGCCGCTTGGGAGACTTGCCGCACTTTTGTCATCTTTAGAACGTCTTAGAAAATATTCTTGGGGGAGAGATGCCGCTGGAGAGACTTGCCGCACTTTTGCCATCTTTAGAACGACTTAGAAAGTTTTCTTGGGGGAGAGATGCCGCAGATGCGACAATCCATCCTGGGACACTTGCCGCAGATGTGACAATTAGTACTGTGAGACTTGCCGCAGTTTTGCCAGTTTGATGTAGACTTGAACATTTTTCCCGGATGAGAGATGCCGCTGGGGAGATTTGCCGCGGGTGAGAGATGCCGCAGATATGGCAATTAGTCCTGTGAGGCTTGCTGCTGTTTTGCCATTTTATATGGACTTGAAAATTTTTTCCGGATGAGAGATGCCGCCGGGGAGACAATAAGTGCTGGGAGACTTGCCCCAGTTTTGCCATTTTCATTTGAAATTTAAAAAATTTGTTGAGGGGAGAGATGCCACAGGGAGGCTTGCCACTGGCGAGAGATGCCGCAAAAATGTCAATTTCACTGTGAGAAATGCCTCGCGGGAGAGAAGCCGCTGGGTAGAGATGCCGCAGTTGTGACATGCCGCAGATGAGACAAGCCGCAGATGTGACTTGCCGCAGGTGTGACATGCCGCAGGTGTGACATGCCGCAGGTGTGACTTGCCGCAGGTGTGACTTGCCGCAGGTGTGACTTGCCGCAGGTGTGACATGCCGCAGGTGTGACTTGCCGCAGAGAGACTTGCCGCATGTCAGATGATATGGACCCCTTTGCAAGCCGTTGCCATGTGGCCGTAGCCTAGGCAGCCGTAACACCTCATCTCCTTCGTCTTTTTCCTGACGCGACAGGACACCCAACCCACCTTCAGGTGACCCGTGCGCACCAGTCTTGCCGCCAATTCCTCGGGCAGCTCAACCCAACTCCTCACACACGCTTGGATTTAAGTTTTCATGTTTTTTCTCCATCTTCATCCCACGAGTAGCTAGGGAAATATAGGTTCACCCCCGCAGAGCCCCGCATGTGGGGGTAAGGTCTCAATACTCTAGGAGGCGACCTGGTATCCTAGAGACACCGTTTAGAACACCATACCTTGGTGCCATTCAGTCTTCGGCACGGTTGTTAATGCCAAAGGCGCCGGGTATGTCTCGGTGTGGCACGCCGGTATTCAACCTCAATGTAACATCAGACCTTTCTCACTCTAACATTATCTGTAAAGAGAAGGAGATGGATGTGCGCACGCGATTTATCCTTAGAATTGCTTGCGAATTTTCCCTTGCGCATTTCGTCTTTCCCCACTCATATTCTCATTTTAAGAATATTTTCTCCCTTTGGTTAGAAGATACTCTCGAATGAAGAATTTAGCTTACTTCATTAAGAATATTACTAAGAATATGCCTGTAAGAATATGACACTCTTAATATTAGAATATCGTTTGTGTACGAGTTCCACTTGACGGGTAATGAGCTACAAATTGCATCAAATGGCGAGGTACAGTGGTGACTGCTTTACAACCTAACCATCGGAAGTTTGCAAACATTGCAAGAACTCCAGCCAAAACTAACTTAAATCTACTTATCTGTTAAATTAAGGTGCTTTACAACGCAGATATTAATTGCCATCGATGAATTAGAGCTTAACGTTTGGAGAGTAACATTTCTGTCATATCTGCCTTTACTTCAGCGGTAGTATACAAGTCTAGCGAGTTTTTCAAATTATTTAAGAGATTATACAATATACATTGTATGTATATTGTATAATGTACACAAATGTTGGCTGATACTTTTTGCAGTATAACAATCTATTAAAATTATACACAACGTAGAAAGGTAAGTTATAGAATTGAAATACAGTTATAAAATCTCAATCCTATTCAGTATTAATAAATTCTGATATGTTTAATTAAATATTATATGTATTAAATATAATATTTAATCAAACGTCTCTTTGACAACGAATTTCGAAAATTTACATTCTGAAGATGTGCGAAATTGAGTGTCCGGATGCAATAAGGGCACATAAAATTTTCTCGTGCGAAAACGAAGTCCCCTGGAGGCTTTCAACAAAATTTTCGAATTTTGATTTTTAAAGGACATATCTGGATGTGAAATTTTATTGCGCATCTTTTTTCCTCTAGACAAAAAGTTGAAGCTTTTTTAGTTTACAAATTAAAGCCGAAAAACTGACTTTTAAAAAAAATCAATTTTAATCCGTTTTTCACTTCAACTCGCGCTCCGTTCTTCAGTTTTGGGAATTTTTCAATACAATTTTCAGAGAATGCGCTTTAGGGTATCGATCGACTGATAGAGTGAGAGAAATTAAAAAAAAAAATTTGTTTAATTGTTAATAATTTTTTTCTGACGCTCAGCGTGAATCGGACTTTTGTAACTTCCAGCGTTTCGTTTATCGAGGGAATTTTGAGCAAAGAAAGACTTCTCGCGACAAAAATGCGGAGAAAACTGTGATAAAGTTTTTGGGAAAGTTTCGGATCAAAATATTCAATAGTTTAGGAGTAGTTATGATTTTAGTTTATGTCAGCGCTGGAGCTTTCGAGTGTACTATAGGACTCTGGGGCTTGCCGCCGAGACACGTTCTCGCGCTAGTAAGTTTTTGCTTACAATACGATTTTAATTAAATTTTTTAGTGAATAACAATTCAATGAAAGTAAGTTGATAAAAAATTCATGAATTTGATTAATTTTTTAATGTATTTTTGCGGTTTATTTAGATTTAACCGTAAGATACATACTCTAATGTACACCTAATGTTTATACTTCCATTCGGTTTAACTTTGAAGCGACCTTGAACATTCGCTTTGTAAACAAACCTATGCACACGCTAAATTAAAATAGATCATTTAGTCATTAACTCTTCACTGGATATTGCACATCTGAGTGTAAAGATTATATTAAATCTAATTTGTATATGTTTTTCTAAATAAAAATGATTAATTAAAAAAGTAGCGATTTTTCGTTTTATATTAAAATGGAAAATATACCGCAAGCTTTTCGAGGTAGAAAACGAAACAGAGATGAAAGTAAATGGGCGCGAAATGTAACAAAAACTTGCAAAAACAAGGTAAAAATTTGAATAATTTTTCTATTTAAATTAGCAATTACTATTGTTATATCAACTACCAATAAA
Source organism: Andricus curvator (assembly GCA_932195095.1). Classification (NCBI taxonomy): domain Eukaryota; kingdom Metazoa; phylum Arthropoda; class Insecta; order Hymenoptera; family Cynipidae; genus Andricus; species Andricus curvator. Next base: position 15,612 of record CAKNYM010049676.1, on the reverse strand, counting down.
TGAAGTGAAAGAAAATTTCTACTTCGTATCTTGCATAGCAAAACTTTCTGTGGAATTATTTTAACTGAAACATTAATAGAGAACATAATAAATTAGGTTTTTGAAATTTATAAAATTAATTGAATAAATAATTTTTATTACTAGAATTTTATAGAATTAAATTATACACAAGGAAAAAAGTAATGTACAAACCTTATAATTTTCTAGCTGTTTTTGCGTAAAAATTTAAAAATATTCAAAATCAATCATTAGCGCGAGAACGTGTCACGGCGGCAAGCCCCAGCGTCCTATAGTACACTCGAAAGCTCCAGCGCTGACATAAACTAAAATCATAACTACTCCTAAACTATTAAATATTTTGATCTGAAACTTTCCCAAAAACTTTATCACAGTTTTCTCCGCATTTTTGTCGCGAGAAGTCTTTCCTTGCTCAAAATTCCCTCGATAAACGAAACGCTGGAAGTTACAAAAGTCCGATTTACGCTGAGCGTCAGAAAAAAATTATTAACAATTAAACAAAATTTTTTTTTGGAATTTCTCTTACTCTATCAGTCGATCGATACCCTAAAGTGCATTCTCTGAAAATTGTATTGAAAAATTCCTAAAACAGACGAACGGAGCGCGAGTTGAAGTGAAAAACGGATTAAAATTGATTTTTTGTTAAAGTCAGTTTTTCGGGTTTAATTTGTAAACTAAAAAAGCTACAACTTTTTATCTTGAGGAAAAAAGATGCGCAATAAAATTTCACATCCAGATATGTCCTTTAAAAATCAAAATTCGAAAATTTTGTTGAAAGCCTCCAGGGGACTTTGTTTTCGCACGAAAAAATTTTATGTGCCCTTATTGCATCCGGACACTCAATTGATGATTTATCAAAACTGTTTCTTTGCGTGAACAATCTGATTTGCTGCACTACTAAGTTAGCTTTGAATAGTATATTGCGTATCGAGTGGAAGAAGTTGGCGATTCTAGACGACTGTGAAGTTTGCCGCGCGAGCGCAGGGACCTCGGCAATCACACGTGTCGAATCGCCGTCTCCCACTAGGTTCATGTCGATACCTGCATGTTAAAAAAACCACTCTTGGAGTGATCGTCTAAAACGACCTCTCTGGCGTTGGTCGTCTAAAATAACCACTCCGTTTTTTGAGTTGGCCCCTCGTTTTAGTACGCATACTTACACGGCAAACAGCATACAGGTTTAGTAATTATTACTCTCCGGTTTAATATATTATTTCAAAATATTTTGAATTCGAGGATTTCAAGGAATTCAAGCAACGCGGAATTCAAGGAATTCACAGAATTCATGGAATTCGAGGAATTTATGGAATTTAAGGACTTCACAGAATTCAAGGAATTCACGGAATTCAAGGAATTCGTGGAATTCAAGGAATTCACAGAATTTACGGAGATCCCAGAATTCAAAAAATTAAAGGAGTTCAAGGAAATTACGAAATACATGGAATTCACGGCATTCAAGGAATTGAAAAATTCACTGAATTCACGGAATTCAAGGAATTCAAAGAATTGAAGGAGTTCAAGGAATTCACGAAATTCACGGAACTCAAGGAATTCACGGAATTCAAGGAATTCACGGAATTCAAGGAATTCACGGAATTAACAAAATTCACGAAATTCACGGAACTCAAGGAATTCACAGAATTCACGTAATTCACGGAACTACCCCGAAAGGGAAATGGCTTAATGGTATAATAATAAAAAAACAAAGGATTTACGGACTTCAAGGAATAAACGGAATTCAAGGAATTCAACGAATTTCATGGAATTTACGGAATTCAAGGAATTCAAAGGATTCGCGGAATTCACGAAATTCACAGAATTCAAGAAATTCACGGATTTCTTGAATTCCGTATATTTCGTGAGTTCATTCAATTCCGTGAATTCCTTGATTTCCGTGAATTCTTTGAATTATGTGAATTCCGTGAATTCCTTAAATTCCGTTTATTCCTTGAAGTCCGTAAAGTCCTCTGATTCCTTGAATTCCTTGAGGTCCGTGAATTCCTTGAGTTCCGTGAATTCCGTACATTCCTTGAATTCCGTGAAATGAGTTGAATGCCGTGAATTCGTTGAATTCCTTGAATTCCGTGAATTCCTTGAATTTCGTGAATTCCTTGAATTTCGTGAATTCCTTGAATTCCGTGAATTCCTTGAATTCCGTGAATTTCGTGAATTCCGTGAATTCTGTGAATTCCTTGAATTCCTTGAATTCCGCGAATTCCGTGAATTCTCTGAATTTCTTGAATTCCCTGAATTCCGTAAATTCCCTGAATTCCGTGAATTCCTTGAATTTCGTGAATTCCTTGGATTTCGTGAATTCCGTGAATTCCTAGAATTCCATGAATTCCTTGAATTATATTACATCGGAGAGTAATAATTACTAAACCTATCTGCTGTTTGCCGTGTAAGTATGCGTACTAAAACGAGGGGCCAACTCAAAAAACGGAGTGGTTCTTTTAGACGACCAACACCAAGAGTGGTCGTTTTAGACGATCACTCCAAGAGTGGTTTTTTTAACATGCAGGTATCGATACAATACTTTGTCCAACACTCTAGATGGAAATGCGGCTGAGGAGTTTCTCGAGAGACGACGAATTTGTCGATTTCTCATCTGAATGACGTCACAGTGGTAGAAGTGAGTACTTTTCCCACTAGTGGAAAAAGTAAACTCACTTCGACCACTGCGACATCATTCAGTTGAGGAATCGACAACTTCGTCGTCTCGAGACGAGCCTCGGAAGTCAAATTCGATCGCGGGTTGTATCCAAAATCTATTTTCATCACGGATGCGTGCCGGCGTGCGCAATATGTCATTATGCGATTGGAAAACCGCTGCGAAGTATGGCTCCATGCATTCATGATGAAAAATAGTGTGTGCAACTCGCGTGGTATAGTTCCATATTCTGCCACGTGGGCGCTAATGGCGCACTCGTTACACAATGTACCTACTATTATCGTGATTGTCAGAAGTTTGACACTGATCGTTTCTTCATTTATAAAAACAACATTTTCATTATATCCATGTATTAAGGTGTGAAGCTGTCTTAAATAAGAATACAATTCCTTATTTTACAAGGGCGGACCGGCAATTGTCAACTTTAGTTTCAGTTCATAATTTTTGTAATGAATTATTATCATTATTAATTTGCCAGAGCAGTAATATGCAATTTTTTTTCGCTTTCGAGAACCCCGTCGCTAACCACACCTCTGCGCTCGCTTCGATAACAATGCAGTGGAATCCCGCTCACGCACACACGACTGTTTATACGGCGCTCCTAATTGGTCCAGCTTAAATATTTTATAACTAAAAAACTAAAACTTCAACTGATTTTTGGAAAAGGATTTTTCCATTTATTTTGTTTTATTATTTATACAGCTATATAAGTCCGGACAATTGAGTCTGGAACACCCTGTATAAAGTTTGGCGAAACATAGTGTAAATAGGCCAGTATCTCAGACAGTAGCGCTTTGGCTTCATAACCTGAAAGGTTGTGTGTTCTATTCACGCTGCCTATATTTTTTGTATTTATTAAAATGTTTATAAATATAATTTCCTTCAATAATCTTACAAAATTATGCTAATAATAATTTTATAATTTTATAATTTTTTATCGTCTTTTTCGCAAAGAAAGAGCTTAGCGGAATAAACATGTGAAATTGGCCCCCGTTCATATGAAGCTTAAATTGACGTCATTAGTTCGTTTCCATGTGGTATGAAACTCCACCAAGGTTCAACTTAAAAATCGCATTTTTGTGGGAGATATGGGGGGGGAAAGCAAAATCAAAAAAGTAATTTTTCTCGAAAACGGCTCGATCGATTTTAATGAACAAAATATATGTTTCTAAGACCACTCTGAAGAAAAAAAATTGATAAATTTCTCGAACAAAAAAGCAGCATTAAAAATTTTTTTTTCCTACATATGTTGTTTTAGAGATACCACTTTTATTTTCTCAAGAAAATATTCTTGCATTGTGTGGTGGAACATAGTTTAAAAAAAAACAATGTACGTAACGGTGCGGCGTCGCCCGCTGCCGAGGTTCACCGTAGATGAATGGGACCCATTTTTTAAAGGACGTCTGCACTTTGCCTATACACGTATGTATAGTTTCCAGAGTTTACCACGAGGAGGTTGCAGTACGTTTTTAAACTCCTTATCATCGAGGTGCTTTTTTAAAGTGAGTCCCCTCGCCTCTCACATCAGTTCAGAATCATCGGGGTGCTTTTTTTAAGTGAGTCCCATCGCCTTTCACATCAGCACATAATCATTGGAATGTTTGTTAATGTCAGTCCCCTTGCCTCTCACATATTGCTCGATCTTCTTCACTATGACTGTCAATTACTGGAATGCAATTATCGTTCTTAAATAAATCGCTCAGTATTTCTGCTGGTTTAAAAACTTTTGATAAATACTTTGCGTAAGATAAATAATAAACGATAGCTGCAATGTGAGAACAGCAGCCAACTGTTCTTCTACCATTAGCACATTCACATGCATAATGTGTCAGACGCGAAACCCCAACGCCGTTAGGCTTATACCTTAAAAAACACCTATATATTGTGCGAGAAACATGTCTGGATGGAACTTTTATCTTCAGCACATTTTTCTCATCTTTAACATATAGTATATTCAATGTGCCATCTTTATTGACCATTTCAGCTAAATACGACACAGCTTGGGAGAGTTGATATGACCCAGTAAATAGAATCTTAAGATCCCTTTTTGTCATCTCCGGAAAGTCTAATAAGTCTTCGGATGTAATACTCTGGAAAGGGAGTTGCTTTCGAAACCATCCTTTCTCTTCAGCCTCAAGAGCCAAAGTATTTTCGATAGATTTTTGAGTATGCATCCTCTGAACCACTTCATCTAAAACGTCTACGTCTGAGAGTGACCTTCTTCCGAAAGTATTATTTAATTAGCCGCAATTCTAAAGAAACTTCCCACTTTAGGTAAAAACTTGTTATCAAGCTTGTGATCAAGAAGGCGATACTTTTGTTTTAACATACCATGCACAGATTGAACAACCTAGCGAATTTTAGTAACAAAACGTGACTGATTAGACTCTTCTGCTGACAATTGCTTCCTCTTACCTTTCAACGCAGGCATTAATACTTTAAACTTTTTTTCCTCTAAACTACGTACAATATCACGAAATCCGCGATCAAGTACAAAAGTATCACCTTCCTTTAAAAAGTTGCGTAGACCATTTGCATCTTCCAAAATATTTTTCAGAATTTCCGCATCATTTTTAGTTGCAAGATACGGTCCAAGCATATCAATCACAAAACCGTCAGTCGTGCAGATAGTGAAGGGTTTGCAAAGAGGAACTTTCTTTTGCCCCGAAAAAGATTTCCTCTGGTACTCGTTGTTGGAACTTTTTTGGTGTCGTGCATACGTACCATCACAAATGATAAATAAATTATTACTCACATCAAACAGTTTCCTTGCTATTTCCGTAGTGTGATTATTAATAAGATCATCTCTGTTTAAAGCACTTAAGCCAAAAGAAAATGGTAGGATATCAGTTTTGAAAGATTTAATTACGCTTGCAAACGGTTCTATTGATCAAGTTGCTCGAAATGACAGTGGTAAACTCTGGAAACTATACGTGTATAGGCAAAGTGCAGACGTCCTTTAAGAAAATGGGTTCCATTCATCCACGGTGAACCTCGGCAGCGGGCGGCGCCGCACCGTTACGTACATTGTTTTTTTTAATTATGTTCCACCACACACAAAAAATCATAAAAAATTTGAGTTTTAGTACACAATGCAAGGATATTTTCTTGATAAAATAAAAGTGGTATCTCTAAAACAACATAGGAAAAAAAAAATTTCAAAATTTTAAAACATTCTTTTAATGCTTATTTTTTGTTCGTGAAATGTATCAAATTTTTTTTTAACTCCAGAGTGGTCTTAGAAACATATATTTTATTCATTAAAATCGGTCGAGCCGTTTTCGAGAAAAATTACTTTTTTGATTTTGCTTCCCCCCTCCATATCTCCCACAAAAATGGGATTTTTAAGTTGAAACTTAGTGTAGTTTATACCACATGGAAACGAACTTATGACGTCAATTTAAGCTTCATACGAACGGGCGCCGATTTCATATGCTTATCCCACTAAGCCCTTTATTTTCTATAAATGTTATTAATTGTTTTCATAATGTTTACCAATTTGATTTAAAATTAGAATTATGAACGAGGTTTTTTAAACCTCGTACCTTATCGGATAAACGATGGGTTTTTACAAGAACACGATTTTTTAAAAGCTCCTGTTGAGAAACAGACTTGATTTTTTTACATCAAAGAAATTTTTGGTTCGGAAGGTTCAAAAATATGAATAGGTACTGTTTTGACCTGGATGATACTTTTTTGTTTTTCAATTAACTTATTGAAAAAATTTAAAATTCCGGCGGTAAAACCCGAAAATTATATTTATGAACATTTTAATAAATAAAAAATAAAAATAAGTCTAGTCAGCGAGAATCAAACACGCAACCTTTCGGCTGTGAAGACGAAGCCGTACTACCTGACCTACTGGCCGATTTAAGGTATAAGTGCCTGATTTCGAAAATGCGCTTTGTAGACTTGATCTAATTTGATTAACCTAACTCATGTTTCTGTAGAAGATTATGGACCAATTCGATGTAGAAGTAGGTCAAAATCCATGTTCGGTATTTTTTAATAATGTAATAACATCTTTTTGCGTGTTCGTTTCATGATTTAATTGAGCTATGTTAAGTGATAGCTCGAAAGTACTTTCTTACTTTTTTTTAATTCAAAAAATAAAAAAGTTATGTAACTCTTTGTGTGGTCCATATTTTCGTTTTTGGGGACGCGCGGCACGATTGATACGGATTTTTCTCGAATGTGCTTTCTTATTTCAGGATTTTTCTCCCGTGGTTTGATAGATTTAAGTAATAGCTCGAAAGTAATTTCTTGTTTTTTTTTCTAAACTCAAAAATAAAACATTTAACCATCTTTTTATGTGTCAAAAATGGAGTTTTTTTTGGGACGTACCGATCTTTGATAAGGGCTTTCGCGTACACGGTTATTTTTTAAAGCGATCTTTTCGCGATTTAATGGAGCTAACTAATAGCTTGAAGGTACTTCCTTGTTTTTTTTTCAATTTAGAACCAAAAAAGTTATGCAACTCCTTACGTATCAAAATCGGAGTTTTTGGGGACGCGTCGTTCTTTGACGAAGGTTTTTTCGGAGATGGATGCTTCTTTTTTATAATGTTCGTTTTACAGTTCGATAAAGCCTAACAATACCTCGAACCTTTTTCGCATTTTTTTGTCTAAAATTAATATCGTGAAAGTTGGACAGTTTTTTGTGTCTCCTGTGAAATTCGGGTTTTTGCACTTAAGCCCGTATGCAGTGTCGCCCTTCATTCAATTATTTCCAAGATTTCACAACGGTTTTTATGTTAGATATAATTCCCGGATTAATAATTCTTTAACAAAATTATTGAGTCAGGGGGTTGCAAAGAGGATTTTGAATTGTAAAAGGAGTCTAAGCGGATCAGAAGGCAATTTTGGGTTGCAAAAGAAGTCTGAGGGGATGGAAGTGATCAGAGCTGGGCACAAAGTATTCCAAATACACGCGAGAAATTACATGTATTTCACTCCAATATAATTGATTTACATTTGAGAGAAATTACGTTAGTTCCAGTTCAATTGAATTAATTTACAACTGACTTGTATTTAATTTGTATTTTCTTCCAAATATACAAGGTCCAATTATTAATTTATTTCAATTACACAGTCAAATTAATTTCAATTACTTTTGAACTATTTTGAGCATTAACTTACCAGAAGTGCTTTATGAGAGAGGTGTGGAGTGAAGCGGACTGGAGTACAGTGCAGTAGAGTGGAGTGGAGTGGAGTGGAGTGGAGTGGAGTGGAGTGGAGTGGA
>CAKNYM010049675.1:102155-118781 GCA_932195095.1 Andricus curvator | reverse complement strand
TTCTTTTGAAATCTTTATGAATTTTTTATGAAATCTTTGAAATTTTTCTGAAATCTTTTGATATCTCCTAAAAAATTTTAAAATTGTTTAAAATCTTTGAAATATTTTAAAATCTTAGAAATATAGTTAAATATACCCTTTTTAAAATCTTTAAAATCTTTGGAAAGTTTTAAAATCTTTGTGAAATGTTTGAAGCCTTTGAAATCTTTTGAAATCTTCGTGAATTCGTTGGAATTTTTTAAAGTATTACAAACAATATTTAAAATCTTGAAATCTTTGTGAAATCTATTGAAATGTTTATGAAATCTTTCTTAAATCTTTGTTTGGAAAATCTTTTGTATTCGTTGAAATCGTTGAATTATTTGAAATCTTTTGAAATGTTTTAAAAAACCTCTTGAAATTGTTTCAAATTTTTGAAATCTAGTTTACTATACCCTTTTTCAAACCTTTGAAATCCTTTAAATCTTTAAAATATTTGTGAAATTGCTATGAAATCTTTATGGAAATCTGGCGTGCGCGCCTTTTTTACATCGTTCACATCCGTGAAATCTTTATGAAATGTTAAAAATATTGAAAATATATTGAAATCTTTAGAAATAGTTTGTAACCTTTTGAAATCTGGTGTACAATCAAAAACCGAGGGTTCAACCCCTCAAAAAATCCGTTCTATAACCGTGGCTTATTCTAATTCTGAAAGTGAATTAACATTGAAATTTTGAAGTAATAATTTTTATAATTTCTAAGTTGAATACCAAAAAAAAATTTATACTTCAATGTTCTATATTAGCGGAGAAGAAATTAAAGACTTATAGAATTATTCACAATATTAAAGTCTGTTCTTTGCAATCTATAAAATAATTGGTACAGTCTAGAAAAAGTGCTTTGAAATCTCTTTATTTATTCTGTAATAAACAAAAGATAAATTATATCTTGATGAATAAAACAGTTTTCAGTAGCAAGATTTTTTTCTAAGCGAGATGTTTCTTTCATAATAGGTTAAGAAATTCAAATTACTCTTTGCATTTCATTAAAATTACTATTTAAAAAGCGAACAAAAAATAATTAAAGTTCAAGGTTCTGGTAAAAAATTCAAGGAGATTTCCAGGTTTTCAAGGTTTAAAAAAAATTCAAGGAGAATTCCAGGTTTTTTAAGGTTTTCAAGGTCGCTAGACACCCTGTCAAGTCTTTTTCAATTTAGGTATTATACTTACGACCATTCCTAATCCAGTTGTAAACACCCCAGCGTGTTTCACGACACAATCTCCTGTTTTCAACATGCATTTTACTTTTCCACAGTGAGCACATATCGGCAATCGTTGTATATGTTGACAAAAGTAACAGAAAGCGCGACTTTTTTGCTTTTTGTTGCACTTGTCGCATTCCTAAAAAACAAAAATATTTATTTGCGTTCATTAAATTTAGTTATTATTCGTAGAACAACTTTTAATACTCAATTATTTAGCAGAATAAGTTAGAAATTGCAAATTACTAACCATCACAGCATTGCAAGGTAATTTCGCCAAGTCCACTTGAGTTTTTCCTGTCCTTATTTCCTTTTGTCTTAAACGCTGCTTCTCCGCTTTTCTTCTCTGGCCCGTTTTCTTCTTCGGCATTTTCACACGCAACAAATAATCACTATTTTAATAAAATAAAAAAACAAATTTAAAATTTCGCATAAACACGTAACGTAACCTCTTTAAAAATCTGTCAGCTCTGTCAGCAGTTTAGGGTGCTTTCATACGATTCCAGACTTTGCAATTCAGACCAAAGATATTGTAAATCTAGATGCGGCACCTCACTAGCGAACCTATAATAAGTTCTAGGAACTAAAAAAATATAATTGGTTCAAAAGAGACAGAGATATCACCATCCATGATCCAATAAATACATGGTCTAGCCACTTGAGGGTCCCGTTTTGTCCAAGTCACGCAACCGCTTAGTTTCACCATTTTGTTAGTATAACCGCGCAGTTTGAATCTGATGCGGACTCTGTACGACATACTATTGTAGGAAAATCAGTATGTAGGAAGATAATATTATGAAAATATTAAATGAATGAATTCCAAAATCACTTGAAATACGTACTGAATGATGTATATTAGAACACTGATAAGAAAATAAATTATAGTTGAGACAGAATGTAAGTTTGTAAATAATACTGAATGACAGCGATCAAAAGTACATAAAAATATTGATATTTATGATAATTAATAACATTTTTAATATCTCTGTTTTACAGTGTATACATAATTCTCATTTCGCCAATTCTTTCAGAAAAATATAAGCAAAACTGACAGAGGTCTGTAATAAGATTACAACTAGGGTACGTAAATTTTACAGAAAAGTTTGTGAGGTTAAAGAGATTAATGAATCTCATTTTTACGATGAAAATATAAGAACGTAACAGTAATTACTAAATAACATCCTAATATATACATGTACAGAAATAAATTATTTTTTTATCAATTTAGAAATAATGGAATCAAGCTTTAAACCAAATTCAAATTTTGTTTTGGATATTTTTTTGTTGATATTATTAATAATGACAAATAATGGAAAGGAATCATACATCCCAATAATCAGTATATGTTTCATTAACAGTTATGAAAGTACAATCTGGTGAAATTTGGATTTTTATATTTTCTTTTTACATATACCACACTCGTACTGACGGACAATTTGAAATCGTTAACACAATACCAAAGAAAATTAAAAATATTTAAAAATCCAACTTTTTGTTGATGGGAGAAATCGAGATAAAGTTTGAAAAACTCTATGACCTTCATATGGGAAAATTCGTAAATGTTTTTGAAGCTCAGAAAATAAAAAACCTTCGTTTTAGGAAAGCACCAATATTTAAAGTACCTAATTTTTTGTTTTGATGTTAATCTTTTGCCTGCGATTATTATACAAAAACTTTTGTTATTTTTGGAATGTACAATATGTGTGCGGGATACATTTAATTCATTACAACAAGAAATCAAGATTTACTTCATCTTCGACATTTCGGAGAGAAAACTTTGTCCACGAATCACCATATAATGCAATGTGGAAAGTAAATTATCCTTATCTTCATTTGTATATATTTATAGTAAGACTTATATCATTATTACATTCTTCTCATATTGTGAAATCTCGAAATTAATTTGCCTTTACATATAAATATGTATGTATGCAATATTATAGGGTTTACATATGTATATTATAGGGAAAGGCTTCAGGGAGTAACTTATAAAATGGAAATTGTGTAGGAGATCGAGCGAAAAAATATTGTGTCAAACTTAAATCGCAATTGAAAAAACATGAAATTCTGCCTTCGAATTGACGTATTGCTTGAGTTACTGAATACAGAGGGAAATGGTTCAAAACAAAAAACATTCAGTTCGGAGAAAACTGAGTTTTGCTTTTGAGGTTAGAATTTTTTGGTATTGTAAAATCGTCTTAAACTCGTGACAAAAAGTGTAATTTTCATTTCATTTTTTAAATGGCTAGACGTCCCCGAGATGTTCAGTTGATGAACGCGGAGAAAGTTTTATCGAAAAAAGTTATTCACTTCCCAACAAATTAATTTTCAATGAGACGGTGTCACAGTGCGACAGACGATTTTTCGCATTCAGGTAGTGATAAATAATAAAATTAACGTTTTATGCCGTTCAACTATGAAGATATTGAAATACATGCCTTTTGTACATATAAAAAATAGCTTGATCACGAAAGCCTTTACTTTTAATGGATATAATGATCAAACTTTAAGGTATTGCTACCATCAAAAATACGATTTCGAGCAAATACTTTTAACTCTATGTGTATTTCAATTTTTGAAAAATTTCTAACAATAAACCCCATTTTCAGAAAATTGTCAGTTTCCACCTTCTGTCTTTCCACCCTTCATATATTACTTATATTACGAACGTTAACATTTTAATAAGAAGTGTAAACAAGAACATCGATAATTATAAATAAATGTTAAATATATCTTTCGATCAAATTTTCTTCCAAAACTGAGGAAGAAATATTTGTAAACAAATAAAACATCATTATTATTCGATATGACGTGGTTACTGCATTATATAATTTTATTCATTCAGAATTCAGTACTTTCCCAGTTGACTTCAGTTTTATTTTATTCTATACACATATGCCAGTTTTTGTCAGCAGGAAGAGGTTATGAAACACGTAACCTGAAATTATATTTGATCCGTATTATCCTTTACCTATCTTCAACATTATAATACATTTTATTAGTATTGAAATATTTCTATACAGCAAAATTACAAAAAAAAATTAATTCTAAAATTTTAATTTTAAAATCACTTACATTTGCCGCCTTACTTATCCAAAATGGCGAAACTAAGCGGTTGGTTCTGATTGACTCAGTTTTTTTTACTTGCGCGTGGCTAGACATGTATTTATTGGATCATGTCACCATCTCTTTTTAACCAATAGCATTTTTTTTAGTTTTCGAAACTTATTAGAGGTTCGCTAGTGAGGTGCCGCATCTAGGTTTATAATATCTTTGGTTCAACTAACTATCCCCAGGGATGGGTTGTGACGCGTCACTGGAGCTTAGTGCTCCCAATTTCGCTCCCCAATCGCACTGCGCATGCGTTGCACCAGCGGCCCCATTAGACGTTGATCGCGCGCTTATTTGAAATGATTAAATATGCAAATCAATTCTTCACAATATATAATAATCATAAAGTGCAAAAAAAATATTATGAATGATTTAAAATTTACATTGATGAAAAAGGTTATTCCTTCCTTCGAATTTAAAATCAATAATTTATTTGTAAACAGTACAATCAAATAATTATTTCACCTTGTACTCTAAAACACTATTTTGTGATCCAAAAATTAATTGTTATTATTTCCACAATGATGATTTAATATAAAAAAATTGATTTACCTATGTAATAGTTTCAAAAAAGCGCACCATTTATAGCTAATGGGACTGTCCATGCAACGCATGCGCAGTGCAGTTGAGGAGCCGTATTGAGAGCTGCAGTGGAACTCTGATCTGCTGTTTCGGAAGCGAAGTCGAACGAATCTCTCTTTCTACCTCCACACGTTAGAAAAAGAGGTCAGTTCCATTTTCGACTTTCGACACGGTATCGGTGTCCCACTTCTGGGGGGTTTCTACATCCATTTTTACCACATACCAGAGTGCGCGATCTGTTCGGGTCCGAGTTCTGCGAGAATTGTAATTTAATATATGAAAAATAGCTTTTTTTTTTACAAATTATTAATAAAATTTTATAGTTAATTTGTAAAATAAAGTAAAAGAGTAAGTCATTAAGTTTGAAGAAAAAAAATTGAGATTTTAATGACTGGTCCCTTTTTCTTGCGTAGTTCTGAATTTTACAAACATAACATTATTGTCTACTGAAAAAAATTCAAAGTACGTGTTTTGATAACATTCTCTATTTTTTTACCAAATAGTCGAATTTTCAACTAATAAAGATACGTTTTGAACCAAAAATGAAATAGTTCAATTTTCAACCAAAAAGATGAGTTTTCAAACAAGAACGATTAGGTTACTACTAGAAAGCAAAATTTAAAGAAAAATACATAAGAATACATTCTACTGAAAGAAAACGAATTTTCCACAGAATTGGTAAATTTTTAACTAAAAAAGAAAACATTTGCAACCAAAAATGGAATAGTTAAATTTTCTGTTAAACAAAATTAATTTTCAACATAAAAAAGGGCGAATTTTTCAATATAATAGTTGCATTTTCAGCCATAGAAATGAATTTTCAACTAAAGTAATAAATCTTCAACCAAAAAAATTACTTTTTAACAAAGTAGTATAACTTTGAACCAAAAAAGATGAATTTTCATTAAAAACTTGAATAGTTGATATTTCAAAAAAGATTTTAATATTAAATAAAAAACAGTTGAATTCGAACAAAAAAAGACGAATTTTAAATGCAATTCTTAAACTTTAAGTTCAATAATTTATTTTAAACAATATAAAAAAACAAATTTTCATGAAAATAGCTAAATTTTAATCGAAAGAAATTAATTATTTGCAACTGAAAAAAATTTGAAACGAAAAATTAAATAGTTCACTTTTCAGTAGAAAAAAAAATTTGAACCAAGAAGAAGGATGTTCAAATGAGATACTTGAATTTTTAACCAAAAATAATGAACTTTCAACCAAAAAGATGAAAGTTCAAACAAAAAGATTAATTTTCTACCAAAAAGTCGAGTTTTCAACTAAAAAATTAATTTTTAACAAAGTAGTTAAATTTTTAACCAAAGGAATTAATTTTCCACCAAAATAAATAAATTCGCAAAGAAAAAGAATAATTTTCTAAAAAAAATGTCAATTTTCAAACACATAGTTGAATTTCCAACTGAAAAAATCAATTTTCAAGACAAGAAAAACGAATTTTTAAAAAATTAGTTAAATTTTCAACCAAAAAATTATTGTATAACGAAAAAGATCAATTGTTAAGCAGCAAGATTAATTTTCAACCAAAAGAGACGAATTTTCAATAAAATACATGAATTTTCATTAAAATCTTTCATTTTTAATTAATATTGAACTGATTTTCATCAAAATAGTTTATTTTAAACCAAAGAGATGAATCTTCAACAAACAACATAAAATGTAATAGTTGATATTTGAACCAAAAATAAAACAAAAACAAATAAAAGACAAATTTTCAACCAAAGAGAAAAAAACTTCAACCGATAAAATTTTAGTCAAAAACAGTTGAATTAAAAAAAATAAGATTTTTCTCCATAACAGTTGGTTTTTCAATGTTAAAATGTTGTTGTTTTTAGTTTCCGCTATGAAGAACTGAAAAACTTTTGAAAACATGTACTTTGAAACTTTCTTTCAGTAAACAATAATGTTATATTTGTGAAATTTAGAACTATGCAAGAAAAACTGACCGTACTTAAAATAATGAATTTTTTCTTTTCAAATTGAATAACTGACACTTTGACTCTATTCTACGAATAAACTATAAACTTTTATTAATAATTTGTATGAAAAAAGCTATTTTTCATAAATTAAATTTGAATTTTTGCAGAACTCGGACCGAACAGATCGCGCACTCTGGTGAGTGGTAAACTCACCCATTTTCAGGACACTCAACTCTCGTATCTATTTTGTTAGAAAATTGAACTATTTTGTTGAAAATTCGTTTTTTTACTTGAAATTATATTTTTAACTGAAAATGTAACAATAGCAGTTTTTGTTGAAAATTTATCTTTTTTGATTGAAAATGTATTTCTTCAGCTTTTGTTGAAAATTAGTTTTTCTTTTTTTTCTCTAAAGATTAATTTTTTAAACTGAAAATGTAGCTATTCTATTTTTGACTGAAAATTGAACTTTTTAAGTTGAAATATCATGTATTTTATTAAAAACTCATCTTATTTCTAGTCGAAAATTCAGTTTCTTGTTTAAAAATTTATTTTTTGAGTTGAAAATTTAACTATTTTTTAAAAATCGTTTTTTTTTAAATTTATTTTTTCAATACTGAAAATGTAAATATACCATTTTTGATTGAAAATTTATCTTATTTAGTTAAAAATATATTTATTGAGTTAAAAATTGAACTATTTTGTATAAAATTAATTTTTTTTAACTGAAAATGTATCTATTACAATTTTTGGTTGACAATTTTTTTAGTGGAAATTCATTTTATTATTGACAATTTAGAATTCGTGTATTTTGTTGGAAATTAAATATGTTTGTGAAAATTCATTTTTTTAATTAAAAATTCAACTATTCTATTTTTGGCACACAATTTATATTTTTTAGTTGAAAATTCAACTATTCTGTATAAAAAAAAATAGAAAAGGTCATTCGTGAAATTTAGAACTACGCAAGAAAAACTGACAGTAATTAAAATATTTGATTTTCTTTCTTCAAACTGAATGTGTTACATTTTTACTTTGTTTTCTGAATAAAATATAAACTTTTATTATTAATTTGTATGAAAAAAGAAATTTTTCATTTATGGAATTTGAATTTTCGCGGAACTTTGACTATAATAGCTAGCGCCACCTAGGGGCTTGTAAAATCTCCTATTAGGTATTTTCACTTTAACCACCAGTTAACTTCACTTCACCGAGTATGGGATTCGATCCGTTTTTGCCCTATTTTTCTAATATCTTCGTAAAAACTAATTTTTTCTATATAAGTGTATTTGAAAAATAGTTTTTATTCTTCAAGAAATATTTAATGAAATAATAAAATAATGATAATTATTATTCATTACGAAGATATAACAAAAATAAAGTTTTGTCCCATGCATTTGGTCGATTGTTTTCCCCAAATATATTATAAACCTAGATGCGGTACCTCACTAGCGAACCTATAAGTTCCAGGAACTAAAAAAATTCCATTAGTTGAAAAGAGATGGATATATATATCTGTCTCTTTTTAACCAATGATATTTATTTAGTTCTTGGAACATATTATAGGTTCGCTAGTGAGGTGCCGCATCAAGGCTTATAATATCTTTGGTTTCCCCCTCAGCACTTAAGGAAGTGAAGTTAGCTGATGGTTGAAGTGAAAATACCTAATTCATATTTCTTAAATGCAATTTGGAATATTCCATATATATTGCGCGCTTTTAATTGGCGCTTAAATAATAAATAAAATAAATTAATTAAATGTTACCGATGGCAAAGATAAACCCAGATGCGGCACCTCACTAGCGAACCTATAATAAGTTCCAAGAACTAAAAAAATATCATTGGTTAAAAAAAGACAGATATATCTAGAATTCTTAAATGCCCAAGAGTTTATGTTGAGCAAATGCTCAGCATTTAAGCTCGAACAGAGCATTTATAGAGAATTTAAATTGAAGTTGAAATTAATTTGGCTATTATGGTTAAAGATCGCAACTATTTGGTTGAAAATTAATCTATTTTGGTTGAGGATTTAAACCATTTTGTTGAAAATTCATCTTTTTTGGTTGAATTCAACTATTTTTGGTATAAAATTAAAATCCTTTTTGTGAGTGAAATATAATATATCACGTTTTTCGTTGAGAATTCATCTTTTTGGTAGAAAATTCATCTACTTAGTTGGAAGTGGAACTACTTTGTTAAAAATTCATTTAGTTGGTTGACGGTTCATCATTTTAGTTGAGAAACTTTTCTTTTGTTCAAAATTTAATTATATTGTTGAAAATTATGTTTTCTAGATGAAAATTAATTGTTTTAACTGAAAACTTAACTCGTGCATGTTTGGTTCAAAAAATTCAAATATTTGGTTTAAAATGCTTGTATTTTATTGAAAACTCGAATTTTGTGGGAGAATATTTAATCTTCTTGGTGACTAATTCATCTTTTTGTTTGGAAATTCCTTTAAAAATTCAAATATTTGGTTAAAAATTCATGTATCTATTTTGGTAGAAATTCATCTTATTGGTTGAAAATTGATCTTTTTGGTTGAAAATGAGTTTTTAGTTATTTAAAAATAATTTTTTAAACTGGAAATGTAACTGTTCCATTTTTTCTCAAAAATTTATATTTTTTGATAAAAATGTAATCTTCTTGGTTGAAAATTACACTATTTCGTTGAAAATTTCCTTTAATTTTATTGAAAATTGACCTATTATATTTTTAGTTTAAAATTTATCTGTTTTAGGTGAAAATTCAACTATTTGTTGAAACTCCGTCTTTTTGGTAAAATATAATAATCTCATTAGTTGAAATTTTATCTTTTTGGTTAAAAATTCATTTCTTTGGTGGAAATTTTTTTTTTTTTTTTTGTCTTGAAAATTTATTTTACTAACTGAAAATGATCCTATTTTAGTTTTGGTAGAAAATTTATCTTTTTAGTTTAAAATTCATGTATTTGGTTGAAAATTAATTTTTCTTTAGTTGAAGATTCATCATTTTAGTTGAAAATTCACTTTAACTATTCCATTTTTTGTGGAAAATTTACCCTTTACGATAGATTTTGATTTGGTCAAAATTTCATATTTTTTCTTGAAAATTCATCATTGTGATTAAAAATTAATTTCTTCGCTTGAAAATTTACATTTTTAGTTGAAAATTAATTAATTTTGTTGAAAACACGTTTTTCTTTTTAAATTTACTTTTCTAACTGCAAATTGAAATATTATATGTTTGATTTCAAAATTTATCTTTTTTAGTTTAAAATTGAATTATTTTGTTGAGAATTCATTTTTTTTTCTTTAAACTGATTGTCTTTACTGAAAATTGAATTCTTCTATTTTTGGTTAAAAAATCGTTTTTGAAAAAAAAACTATTTGGTTGAAAATTCGTTTTTTGGTTGAAGATTCATTACTTTAGTTCAAAAATCATTTCTTTGATTGAAAATTTATCTTTTTGATTTGAAAACACAACTAAAAAGTGTTTTAAAAATATTTAGAAACAAAATTTATTTTGTATTAACATTATTAATCTTCTAGGTGTATGGTTGGTTTTATACCAAGAAGAATTTAGAAATTGGGATATTGTAGCAACCCTGAATAAGGCACTGTTTAAGGCCATGTGATGAGTGGGTAACGTGACCGGATTCCTACCTTACCGACACTTTTTTTATTTCCTAACTTATTTTCACACGAATAGCCACATCGAGTTGAAAATTTGGGATAATAAATAAGAAGCACTAAAAAAGGTCGGTCTGGTCCTAAGTTTTAATAATTATGAAAAAAGTTTTTTTTTTAAATAATTTTTTTTACTTTTTTCTTGATTATTAAAATTCAGGGCCAGATCCACCTTTCTTAGTGCTTCTTATTTATTATTCCAAATTTTCAAATCGATGTGGCTACTCGTGTGAAAATAAGTTAGGAAATAAAAAAAGTGTCGGTAAGGTTGGGATTAGGTCATGTGGCCAGGGATGTGCAGTTACGCGTAACTGGAAGTTTATTACGTATAATACCTAAAGGAGGTATTTTACGTAAAATACCTCGAGCATGTAAACTGCGTGTAGAAAACCTCTGATTGGCTGTCTAATTCAAGTTTTCAATTTCCCGCCAGAGGTGGCGCTCTCATATAGAGAACAAGATGTAATTTACATCATTTAGGAAACTGATGACGTAAAATACCATGTGAATTACCGTAGAAAACCAAGTAAATTACCACGAGTATTTTACTTACACATCCCTGCACGTGACCCACTCGTCAAATATGTTTTCTATTACTTTGACTTATTTTATCATTTATATTTAGCACTCTTTCCAATTTGAAGTGATGCATTTCCCCGCTAAATTTAAACAATGTAATTATTATCAGGCATTTTCACTTCATAGTCAGATAACTTCACTTTATTAACTGCTGAGGGGGAAACAATGGATCAAATGCATGGGATTCAGTCCATTTTTGCCCTATTTTTTTTAATATCATCGTAAAAACAAATGTTTTCAATATAAGTGTATGAAACAAATAGTCTGAAAAGACGTTAAATATTTTCTGTTATTCTCTAATGATAATACAGATTCCTTGAAAAATGTTATTTGTACCATTTAGCAAAATAATGCGTGTATTTCTGAAAAAAGTTTCTTCTCTCGATCTCTCTAGTAGCTTAATGGGAAAGCACCCGACCGGCAATCGGAAGTTCTGTGGTTCAATTCGCAGCGGAGCGAAAGGAGAAGATCTTTTTTCAGAAAAAATTAAATGCAATAATAAAATCATAATAATCATTATTCATTACGAAGATATTACAAAAATAAAGCTTTGTCCCATGCATTTAGTCCATTGTTTTCCCCTCAGTATCCAATGAAGTGAAGTTATCTGGTGGTAAAAGTGAAAATACCTACACTGTAAAAAAAATTTCTTGTAACTATCCACTACGTTTTTTTAATTTTAGCAAAACCTGTAAAATGACTGAGTTCAAAGTAGTGAACTTCCAACCTCAAAAGTCGAAACATCACTTTGAATGCAGTGGTTTTACCACGAATTAGTATAAGGAGATCCAACTCTAATATAAAGATACCCCCCATTTTTCCGTGTCCACTTCCTATAGCATCCTCACAGCATACCAGATTAAGTATTGTAGCGCCTCTCATGAGAAAATTTGAAACTGTTGAGAACCAACGGCAAAACCTATGTTATAACGGTCTTCCGCAAGAGGCGCTAGCATACGTTATCTGAAGTGCTATAGGATGTGGGCACGGAAAAATGGGGGTACAATTTTCCGAAATGGCGTATAGAGTTGGATCTCCTTATACTACTTCGTGGGTTTTACCAATTTTTGTAAATGTACCTCTCTGAAAGTAGGAAATATTTGAGTGCAATTATTTTCTACTTTCAGAGAGGTAAATTTACAAAAATTGGTAAAACCACTGCATTCAAAGTGATGTTTCTACATTTGAGGTTGGAAGTTCACTACTTTGAACTCAGTCATTTCACAGGTTTTGGTAAAATTAAAAAAACGCAGTGGATAGTTACAAGAAATTTTTTTTACAGTGTAATTAATAAAAATAGAAAATACGATTTTTAAATTCTAATTCAAAATGATCATTAAATTCTCAAAGCACATATTCGAGCATATTCTCATGCTCGTGAGAATTTCTGCGAGCACTTAAACTCTTTAGACCGCTAGATATATCCATCTCTTTTTAATGGATTTTTTTTAGTTCTTGGAACTTATTATAGGTTCGCTAGTGAGGTGCCGCATCTAGGTTTATACTATCTATGGCAGTGGGTGGCTTTTCCCCTAGTCCAATTAAGGCTGCGAATTGTGCTAATCCTAAATGTCCTAAATCATCAAACAAGTAAAAACTAAATTTCCAAATCAATAAATCTAAATTTCTGAATCGAGTAAAAGTACCGAAAACTCAAAAAGCCTCTATTTTTCTCTATTTTACGTTTCCATCTTGTCAAATCGTGTGAAAAGAACCCGAATTGTTCCGACTGTTGAGGTTAGTTTCCCCGAACTGTTTTTTTCTTTTAATCTGGTGAAATTGATCGGGTTTTGTTGGTGCAAATGTGTCGATGGACTGACCGGCTTTGACGTGTCTCCTGTGTTGCGGACTTGCGGTCTGCTAACTTCTTGATTTGCTACGTGTCGCGTGGGAACGGGTTGGTGAATTTATGGCGAGCGGCTTTTAGAAAAATCTCGGAGAACGGAGAAGAGTGTGTTTGTGAGTCGACGGAGAGAAAATGACGCCGAGTAAAGCCACGGGACAGACTCAGAAGAAAGTCATGTTCCCCGACAAGAAGCCCTCGAAGCAAGTCAAGTCGTTCGGAACGAGCGCCGCTGGTCTTAGTTCCCTTATCACCTTTACCGTTCTGCTCCTCGCCTGGATATCAGGATTTGCCTCCCGACTTTTTGCAGTTATTCGTTTCGAGAGCATCATCCATGAATTTGACCCCTGGTACGTCTCAGAACCCTATCTTTGAATTTTAACCCCTTTCGGATTTTGTCAACGTGTCTCATTTCCCCTACTTTCGTAATCTTCACCTGACTTTTATCTGCACTTTTTACATTCTCATTCTAATGAGAAGGTATTGGTTTTATGTAAAATTTGACATAGTCGGTTTTCATCAAATGTCCACGTTTTGAGACCTCCTGAGTCAGAAAAAACGATTTTTACGAAGGTGTCTGTCTGTCTGTAGTCTGTAGTCTGTCTGTCTGTCTGTCTGTCTGTCTGTCTGTCTGTCTGTCTGTCTGTAGCCACGATAACTTTCGAAAAAATGATCAGATTTGATTGAGCTTTGGCACACTTTTTTATGGCCGAAAAATAGAGAACGAGTTCGTTAACCAGCTATTTTGGATGAAAATCCAAAAAGTGAGCACATTTTGAAAATTTTTGAGACCACTTTTTTGGAAGATTTGAAAATTCTATGTACGGTTATTAGTAGTACGTAAAATGACGAACAAAATATTCTTATGACTTTTCGTGATAAAAAAAAATTACTGGAGTTATAGCATTTTCAAAATTCCAAAAAAACAAACGAAAATGAACATTTTAAGCCGAAAAACGCACGATATGAAAAAAAGTCAAGAGGAGAAAAACGTTGATTCCTGAACACCCTATAATATTTTCATGACAACTTTTTGAATTTTTCGAAAAATAAAAAATTCAAATTTTGATCGCACAAAAAATTAATGAAAAATCAAAAAAGCCATTTTGCTGTGAAACTATGCAAGATACCAGAAAAGATCATCTCACCAAAATTGTGCACCTAAAAAAGATCTACAAATTTCTTATCATTCACTTTTTGATATGACGCGTAGTTTTTGTTTTATTCGTAAAAAACAGCATTGAAAATAGAAAAATCAAATTTTCAGACGAATATTACCAGCTACGAAAAAATGACCGAAACAAAATTTGTTCATCCATGGAAGAGGTACAAATTTATTGTGACTCATGTTTCGATAGGATGCGTGGTTTTTGTTTTATTCGTGAAAATAACATTGACAGTAAAAAAAATCAAAGTTTTGAAAAAACAATGCAAGGTACGAAAACATATAAATGAACAAAAATTGTGCATTCAAAAAAGACTTACACACCCGTAATCAATTTTTGTGGTAAGAATATATTCAAAATGAAAAAATTAACTTTTTTGATAAACGGCACAAGCTAAAATAAAATGTTAACTAATAAAATTTGTCGCCTCAATTATATCATTACTTTTCATTTGAAATCAAATACAAATTTAGTAATTTGTATATGAAGAACATATAACACGAAGCACAAAGTGCGCGCTCAGTATATTTACCAAATCGCACGCCGTAAGTGCGCTCAAACTTTTTTGTTTCTATCATACGGTTCAAATGATTTTCAAATCAAATATCGAGCGCGAAGCGCGAGTGTCTGGATGAGAATGTGTTCCTTAAGGTCGATAGAACCTTGAGTAAATAAAGTTCCTTTTCAGTCTAAAATAAAAGAAAATTTAACAATCACTTAATATGTAGAGGTTTTGATAATTTTATAATATTTGCAAACAAAATTTTTCTTTTCATCGAAGTCGAACACGAAGTTCAAAAATCTAGAGGAGCCTAGCGTAAAGCGCGATGCAAATACGCCCGAGCGCGTAGCGCGAGGTGAATACATAATCGAGCGCGAAGCGCGAGATAAATATATGATCGAGCGCGAAGCGCGAGATCCAACAGTCGCGCGCCCTAGGCGCGCTCAAACTTGCGAGCGAAGCGAGCCGCGCGCGAAGCGCGCCATGAGAATGTGCCCGCAAAGCGGGCAGATTTTTTTTTAATGTTGAGAGCTTTTTTTTGGAAATTTTTGGGACTTTGAGCTTTTGGGATGCGGGTGCTTTTATTTTATGAAGTGCACGTGGTGTTTGACTTTTTTATTATGATAATAAAAAAAGAAGAGGGGAGAGTGGTTTTACGTTGGTTATGTTCTGGTTATATTTGATGCATTTTTATGGTTTTTAACGATTTTTTTTACTTGTTGATAAGATAGACTTTCAATTTTTTTTAAATTGTGTTTTATTTTGTTTACAAAAATAAGCATCCAGATTCGAAAGCTTTCAAATTTAAATCGCTTTCATAATCAATTTCTTCTATTTTGAGATTGCTTCAAAATTTCTAAGGCATATTCCTGGAATTCAAATTTTCTATATTAAAATCGAATGGAACTGCTCAGGTTTCGAATTTTTTAATTAATTCAATAACAATAATATAATGTATATAGAAAATGAATTGCATACTCTTTAGTAAAAAATGATTATGTTTTGGTTGCAGATTAATCATTTTAATTTAAAATTAATATCTGGTTGAAAATGTAACTACTTTTTTGAAAATCAGTTTGTCCTTTTTAGATGAAAATTCGTCTTTTTTGGTAGAAATTAATCTTCCAGTTTGAATATTTTTTGTCGAAAATTCAATTATTTTAGTTAAAGATTCATAATTTTAATTGAAAATTCATAACTTTGAAAATATAACTATTTTTTTAAATATTAGATTTTTTTAACCTTATTTTTTTAAAATTGAAAATGTAATTATTCCATCATTTTAGTTGAATATGCATCTATTTGTTTCAAAATTAATGTTTTATATGATAATTTCACTATTCAATTTTTTGTCGACGATTAATTTTTTTTTATTTGAAAATTCATGTATTTTGCTGAAATTTCGTCTTTTTTCAGAAATTAATCTTCGTTAAAAATTCATTTTTTTGGTTAAAAATTCAACTATTCAAGATTGAAGATTCAGCATTTTAGTTTAAAATTCATCAGTTTGGTGAGAAATTAGTTTTTTAAACTGAAAATTTAACTATTCCATTTTTGATTAAAAATTCATAAGTTGATGAAAAATTAATATTTTGTAACTGAAAATTTAACTATTCTATTGCTGGTTAAAAATTGATCTTTTTAGTTCAAAATTGAATTATCTGGTTGAAAATTTATCTTCCTTAGTTGAAAATTCAATAGTTTGGTTGAAAATTTCTCTTTTTTAATTGAAAATTCAACTATTTCGTTGAAAATTCACGTATTTTGCTAAAAAATCGATTTTTGTTGTTGTAGAAAATTATATTTTTCTTTGAAAGTTAATCTTCTTGTTTAAAAATGATTCTTTTCGGTTGAAAATTCAAGTATTCCAGTTGAATATTTATCATTTTAGTTGGAAATTCATCTTTTAGGTTGGAAATAAAATCATTTGGTTGAAAGTGTATCTACTTTGTTGAAAATCAATTTATCTTTTTTTGGTGAAAATTCAACTAT
>CAKNYM010049675.1:90075-102145 GCA_932195095.1 Andricus curvator | reverse complement strand
ATTTCGTTGAAAATTCACGTATTTTGTTAAAAAATCGATTTTTTTTTTGTAGAGAATTATCTCTTTCTTTGCAAGTTAATCTTCTTGTTTAAAAATTCTTCTTTTCGGTTAAAAATCCAAGTATTCCAGTTAATTATTTACCATTTTAGTTCAAAATTCATCATTTAGGTTAGAAATAAAATTATTTGGTTGAATGTTAAACTCTTTTGTTAAAAATTAATTTTTTTTTTAAAGATTCATCATTTTAATTCAAAATTGATCTATGGTTGAAAATGTAACTACTTTGTTGAAAATCGATTTATCTTTTTTTGGTGAAAATTCAACTATTTGGTTGAAAATTGATATTTTGCATTTAAAAATTAAACTATTTGTTTGAAAATTTATGTAATTTGTGGAAAATTCGTCTTTTTTGCAGAAAATTCATCTTTTTGGCATAAAAATCAACTATTCCAGTTGAAGATTCATCATTTTAGTTGAAAATTCAACAGTTTGTTTCAAAATTAATTCCTTCAACTGAAATTTTGAATGTCCATTTTTGGTTGAAAAATTATCTTTGTTCAAAATTCAACAATTTGGATGAAAATTGGTCTTTTTTAATTTAAAATTCAACTGTTTCGTTGAAAATTCATTTAATTTGTGGAAAATCGTCTTTTGGTTGAAAATTCAACTATTCCAGTATTTGAAAATTCAATAGTTTGTTTGAAAAGTTGTCTTTTTTAATTGAAAATTCACGTATTTTGTTAAAAAATATATTTCTTGTTGTTGTAGAAAATTATATTTTTGTTTGAAAGTTAATCTTCTTATTTAAAAATTTTTCTTTGTGGTTAAAAATTCAAGTACTCCAGTTAAATATATATATCATTTTAGTTGAAAATTCATATTTTAGGTTGGAAATCAAATTACTTGATTGAAAGTTAAACTCTTTTGTTGAAAATTAATTCTTTTGGTTGAACATTCGTCATTTTAATTAAAAATTCTTTTTTTTTGTTGAAATATGAGCTATTTTATTGAATACTTCTTTTTCCTTCAGCTGAAAAGAAATTTTTTTTGCCGAAAATTTAACTATTTTTGTTGAAAATTTGTTTCCATTTTGGTTAAAAATTATTATTTATTTGAACTGAAAATATAACTATTATTCCAGTTGAATATTCCATAATCATTTTAGTTGAAAATTCATCTTTCTGGTTTAAAATTCAATCTCTGTTTGGTTGAACATTAATTTTTTGAACTTAAAATTTAATTATTTAAGTTTTGAATGACAATTTATCTTTTTTAGTAAAAATTAATGCTTGTTGTTGAAAATTCAACTATTTCAGATGAAGATTCACTATTTTAGTTGAAAACTCATCTCTTTGGTTTAAAATTCAACTCTGCCAGTTGAAGATTCATCACTTTAGTTGAAAATTGAACTATTTTCTTGAAAATCCGTTTTTTTTTGTTGATGAAAATTAGTTTTTTCAACTAAAAGTTTAACTATTTCATTTTTTGTTGAAAATTGATATTTTTTAGTGGAAAATTTAAGTATTTGTTACAAAATGAACGTCATTGACCGGAAAATACCGGGAATTTAAAATCGTGCGTCGAATCGCCGCCCTGCTTATTAAAGCGAAAAAATTCATGTAAATTCAATATGAATGGCACAATTGTTTCTACTTTCTTACAATTCTTTAAAATTGGCAGATTATTTTTTCATTAACAAAATATGACTGCGTGTGTAATAATCTGACTCCGTACTTTAAATATTTTTTTAACATTCAAAAAACATAAAAAATACATTTTCACGGTATTTCCGGATAAACTATTCAACAAGGTAGAATCAAATTCGACTATTTGAATTTGATTCAAATTTTCTATTAGGCTCCATTTACCGTGTTTTATGGACATATTTTTCACATAAATGTATCACATTATTTTGTTTTTATATCAAAATTTTGTTTTTAAAGTTGAAAAGTAAGAAAAATGTGACATTTATATCCATGACGAACTTTAGCACAAACGGTGAATTCATTTTTTTGGTTGATTCCTCATTTTAGTCGAAAAATCTTATTTTCTTTTTGTTGAAAATTTAAATATTTTGTCAACATTTATTTAAAATAACTTTTTAAACTGAAAAGTTAACTATTTCATGTTTGGTTGAACATTTACCTTTTTCAGTGGAAAAATCAACTATTAGGTTAAAAATTTCTGTATTTTGTTGAAACTTTGTTTTTTGTGGTAGAAAATTAATCTTCTTGGTGACTAATTCTACTTTTTGGTTGAAAATTTCATTAATAATTAAAATATTTGGTTAAAAATTCATGTATTTTCTTAAAAATTATTCTTTTTTTTTGTAGAAAAATAATCTTTTGGGTTAAAAATTCATTTCCTTGGTTGAAAATTAGTTTTTTTATTGAAAATTAGTTGTTTTTTTTAATTAAGAATTTGACTAAATTTTTTGCCCAATTTTTTTTGTAGACATTCAATCTTTTTGGTGAAAAATTCATTATTTTGGTTGAAAATTTAACCATTTCGTTTGTAAGTTTATTTTTTTGCTTAAAAACTTATTTCTCTAACTGAAAATGAAGCTATTTGATGTTTTTTTGAAAATTTATCTAGTTTGTTAAAAATTTGTCTCAAAAGAAGTATTGGTATAATAGGATCTAGTACTTTTTTCCCGAAAAAGGTATTAGATCCAATTCTTACCAATACTTCTTTTTTCATAATTTATTTTTTTGATTGAAGATGCATCATTTTAGTTAAAAGTTTATTTCTTCGGTTGAAAATTTAACAAATTTCGTTGAAAATTCGTTTTTTTTTGTTGTTGAAAAATAATTTTTTTGCTAAAAATGTATATTTTCAAAAAAGAATCTGGATGATTTTAAGGTAATTTTTTTACTTTTGCAAGATTTTCCAACAAGTTTTGGGAAAGTTCGAGTTCCAAGAAATAAAATTATTATTGGAAATTTTTAAAATTATTTTTTTTAAACAAATTTTCAAGCAAATATTTCAAAACAAATAATGTACAAATTAATGTTTCTAGCTTAAAATTGTTTAAAATTCGTGGCATCCTATGTCGAAAAAGAACAACTTTTTTTTTCTCTTGAAGATAAAATCTTTTTCTTTTGAAGTTATAAAAACTGAACTGCAAATTGAAGCACTCAAAGTGAAATACTTTTGAATTTTAAACTTTCAAAATTAAAGCTTAAAATTTGTTTAATTCAAACGATCAATAACTTTTGCGTATAAAATGGAAGCTTTTAACACTTTTCAATTTAAAATTTTTAAATTAAAAGCCGTAAAACTGCAAAATTTTAACTTTTATACATTGTACAGTTAAAAGATTTCAAAAAAATAGAAATCCACGCTATCATTTTAAATTCTACGAATTGAAGAATAAATGAAAAAATTAATAAATTTTCAAAATTATATCATTTTGAGCAATTTTAAGCTAGAAGCATTAATTTATGCATTAAAATTTATTTTGAAATTTTTTTAAATATTCTCTTGAAAAATTTGTTTCAAGAAAATCATTTAAACATTTTCCAGGAATCTAATAATAATTTTATTATCTTGGAACTCGGAATTTTTCCTACAATTTTTTGAAAATCCTGCAAAAGTAAAAAAAATTACCTTAAAATCATCCAGATTCTCTTTTGAGAATGTTGGAAATTTTATTAAATATTATTTTTAAATTAATTTTTCAAACAAAAAAATTATTGTTAGTTTTTCTAAGAATTTTGATACACATTTTTTATTCATTTAGAACCTTTCAAAATGCTTAAAGCTTATAAATTTTGTGTTCGACATCTTCAAAAATCTAAATTGTGTTGTAAATGTTTTGAAATCTTTTCACGTTTCAAATTATTTTGGAATCTTTTCAAAACTTTTGTAGAAAATTCAAGCATTTTATTGAAAATTCGTCTTTTCGGGTAAAACATTAATCTTCTTTTTTTAAATTCATCTTTTTGGTTGAGGATTTAACTATTTTGTTAAAAAATCTTTTTTTTCGCCTAAATTTAACTGGTAGAAATCTTTTTTTTAAATGAAAATTAATTTCTTCTAATCGAAAATTTAGCTATTCCATTTTTGGTTGAAAACTTATCTTTATTGTTGAAAATTCATATTTTTGGGTTGAAAATTAAACTGTTTTGTAGGAAATTCATGTTTTTTATTGAAAATTCGTCTTATCGGGTAAAAAATTAATATTCGTTTTTTTTAATTCATCTTTTAGGTTGAGGATTCAACTATTTTTTTAAAAATCTTTTTTTTTTGTTAAATTAAAACTTATATTTTTTAGTTCAAAATTCAACTATTTGGTTGAAAATTCATTTTCTTCGATTAAAAATTAATTCTATTTTTGAAAATGAATCTTTTCAGATATAAAAGTCAACTTTTTCAAAAAATATTCGACTTTTTACCTTGAATTAATTTTTCCCCGAAAAAAAATATTGTTAAGTTTTTCTAGAAATTTTGATACTGATTCAAATGTTTTGAAATCTTTTTACGTTTTAAATTATTTTGGAATCTTTTTAAAACTCCTAAATATATTTTAAACTTACTCGATTATTTTTCAGATCAATAATTGTTCAATTGTTTTTTATTGTTCAAATTTTGTTTCAAATCTTTTTAAATACTCTCTTAAAATTAATTTTTCAAAATAAAAAATCATTAAAAATTTTCCCAGCAAAGTTAAGAAATATTTTTTATTTTCTCAAAACCTTTAAAGATCAATAAAAAGCTTCAAAATTTTATTTCGAAATCTTGAAAAATCTAAATTTAGTTTTTTATTTTTCGAAAACTTTTTTAGTTTAAAATTGGGTTTGGATCTTCTCAAAACCGAGCTAAAAACTGGAAAATATCTCTTAAATTAACTCAAATTTTTTCCAAATTGATAATTGTTTAATTGTTATTTATGCATCAAAATTCAATAATTTCACTTACATATTAAAAATTTGTTAAATAGAACCATTAAAATTGCAACGTTCAAAGTTTAAATTTAACACCCTGAAATATTAACGATTCAAGGCTTTCTATTTGAAATAATTAAGTTTAAAATTGTTTCGTTTTAAATATTTCATTTATAAGTGCTTATTTTAAATGGAAAGTAAAATATTGCTAAATATTCAAAAAAATGTCTTCATTAATTAAAAAATTTCAAATTAAATGGGTTAAAAATGGAATATTTTAGATTGAAACAATATTTGAATAGGATTTGGAATTGAATAGGAGCGTTTAATTATGAATCTATTAATTTGAAATTATTTTAGTATTAAGAATAGTTTATAAAGTTTCAATTGAAAATTTACATTTATTTAACTACTGAGGCTTTCGAATTGAAAAATTTCTTTTTTTAACGTTAAAATCTGTAATTTGCTTAATTTTGAACAGATTCAGAATCGTTCTATAAAATCAATTATTGTTCAATTTTCAATAATCGAACTACAGTTCAACGTGAATTTTAATTTGAGTTTCCCAATATTTCAATTATTGTGAAATGTTGTATTTTTTTTCTAAAGATTTGTAATTTTCTACAATAATTCACGTAAAATTAAAAGTGTTTTTATGACGTCAAACATCCAAATTAAAAAATGTAAAATCCTGTTGTTTTTTGTAATAACTTGTATATTTGTATAACAAAGTTTTTTTCAAAATATTAATAAAAAGTTATACCAATTTTTGAATTGTAGAAACTTGTACTTTATTGTTAACTTTTTTACTTTTCTACAATATAATAAAAAATTAGCTATTTGTATTTAACTGTATTTTTTTTGTTAAGTTTGGTACATTTTTATGCATAAAAGTACATGTTTTAACAAAAAATTACAGTTTTACAAATCTTGTACTTTCTTGTAAACATTTTTCCCACCGAAGCTTATCTGAGATTAGTAAACAAAGGGAAGAAAAGATACTGAAAAGTAATTAAATAACAGGGTGTCCAGCGACCTTGAAAACCATTGAAAACCTGGAATTCTCCTTGAATTTTTGTTGAACCTTGAAAACCTGGAAATCTCCTTGAATTTTTCACGAGAACCTTAAATTAAATTTGTTTTAAACAAGTTTTTTTATTGAAATGCGGAAAGTAATTTAAATCTTTTAGTCTATTATGAAAGAAACATCTCGTTTAGAAGAAACCTTGCTACTGAAAAGTTTTTTATTTATCTTTTACTCATTACGCAATAAATAAAGAGATTTCTAGGCATTTTTTGTAGACTTTGCCAATTGCGACTTGACCGGGAAATGACCGGGAATTTACTTCTGATCGTAGAAAAATTCAAATTTTCATTATTTTAATAATTTTGGTCAATTTAGAAAAGTTGAAGATTCATCATTTTAATTTAAAATTCTTCTCTGGTTGAAGATGTAACTACTTTGTTAAAAATCAATTTATCTTTTTTTTTGTGAAAATTGAACTAATTGGTTGAAAATTGATATTTTGCATTTAAAAATTAAACTATTTGTTTGAAAATTTATTTACTTCGTGGAAAAAAAAATTTTTGTAGAAAGTTTATCTTTATGGTTGAAAATTCATCTTTTTGGCATAAAATTCCACTATTCCAGTTGAAGATTCGTCATTTCAGTTAAAAATTCATCAGTTTGGTTGAAAATTAATTTCTTTAACTGAAAATTTAACTGTTCCATTCATGTATTTTGTTAAAAAATCGATATTTTTTTGTAGAAAATTATCTTTTTATTTGAAAGTTAATCTTCTTGTTTAAAAATTCTTTTATTTTTTGTTAACAATTCAAGTATTCCAGTTAAATATTGATCATTTTAGTTGAAAATTCATCTTTTAGGTTGGAAATAAAATTATTTGGTTGAAAGTTAAACTCTTTTGTTAAAAATTATTATTTTGTTGTTGTTGAAGATTCATCGTTTTAATTAAAAATTCATTTCTTTGATTGAAAACTTTTTTTTCCTTCGGATGTTTTTCGTTTTTTTGTCTTCTTTAATTAAAAAGTCTACTACTTCGTTAAAAATTCATGTATTTTGTTAAAAAATTGTATTTTTTGGTAGAAAATTAATCTTGTTTAAAAATTCATCTCTTTGGTTGAAAATTCAAGTGTTCCAGTAAAGTATTCATCGTTTTAGTTGAAAATGTATCTGTTTGGTTTGAAATTTAACTATTCCAGTTGAAGATTCATAATTTTATTTGAAAATTCATCACTCTGGTTGAAAGTTCAACTATTTTGTTGAAAATCCGTTTTTTGTTGTTGAAAATTAATTTTTTCAACTGAAAGTTTAACTATTCCAGTTTTTGTAAAAAATGAGTCTTTTAGTGAAAAATTTAAGTATTTTTTTCTCTGTTCTCTGTTGTTGTGTTAAAGGATGTTTAGAATGAACGTCATGAATTAACATAAATATTTGCTTTTTTTCTGGAAATATGAATGTTACGTTTAGTTGACCTGAAAAATTAAAAAACTTGACCGGATATTGTAAATAATTCTATAAGTTTTTAATTTCATCTCCGCGAATATAGAATGTTAAAGTATACATTTTGTTGTGATATTCAACTTACAAATTATAAAAATTATTAGTTGAAAACTTCGATGTTAATTCAGTTTCAGAATTAGAATAAACCATGGTTATACAACGGATTTTTTTGAGGGGTTGACCACTCGGTTTTTGAGTGTACACCAGATTTCAAAAGGTTACAAAATATTTCTAAAGATTTCAAAACATTTCAAAGATTTCAATATATTTTAAATATTTTTAACATTTCACAAAGATTTCACGGATGTGAACGATTTAAAAAAGGCGCGCACATCTGATTTCCATAAAGATTTCACAGCAATTTCACAAATATTTTAAAGATTTAAAGGATTTCAAAGGTTTGAAAAAGGGTACAGTAAACCAGATTTCAAAGATTTCAAAAATTTGAAACAATTTCAAGAGGTTTTAAAACATTTTAGAACATTTCAAAAGATTTCAAATAATTCAATGATTTCAACGAATACAAAAGATTTTCCAAACAAATATTTAAGAAAGATTTCATAAACATTTCAATACATTTCACAAAGATTTCAAGATTTTAAATATCGTTTGTAATACTTCAAAAAATTCCCACGAATTCACGAAGATTTCAAAAGATTTCACAAAGATTTTAAAACATTCAAAAGATTTTAAAGATTTTAAAAAGGGTATATTTAACTATAATTCTAAGATTTAAAAATATTTCAAAGATTTTAAACAATTTCAACATTTTTTAGGAGATATCAAAAGATTTGACAACGTTTCAAAGATTTCATAAAAAATTCATAAAGATTTCAAAAGAATCCGAGAATTTCAAAGATTTCAACAAGAGTGCAGTACACCAGATTTCAAGGATTTCAAAACATCCCAAACATTTTCAACGATTTAAAAATTTTTGAGAAGATTTATAATATTCGAGTGATTTGAAACGATTACAAAAGATTTACGAAAGATTTCACAAATATTTAAAAGAATTCATAAGGATTTCAAAAGATTTCATGAATTTCAAAGATTTCAACAGGGGTACAGTACACCAGATTTCAAAGATTTCAAAACATTTAAAAGATTCTAAGCAATTTCAAAAGGTTTCGACGCATTTGAGAAAATTTAAAAAAAAATTCAAAGATTTCAAACGAACACAAAAGAATTCGCAAACAAACATTAAAGAAAGAGTTCGGAAATATTTTAAATATTTCATTAAGATTTTAAAATATTTCAAAAAGTTACACAAAGATTTCAAAGATTTTAAATATCGTTTGTAATAGTTCAAAAAATTCCAACGAATTCACGGAGATTTCAAAAGATTTCACAAAGATTCCAAAGGCTTCAAACATTTTACAAAGATTTCAAACATTTCACAAAGATTTTAAAACTTTCAAAAGATTTTAAAGATTTTAAAAAGGGTATATTTAACTATAATTCTAAGATTTAAAAATATTTCAAAGATTTTAAACAATTTCAACATTTTTTAGGAGATATCAAAAGATTTGACAAAGTTTCAAAGATTTCATAAAAAATTCATAAAGATTTCAAAAGAATCCGAGAATTTCAAAGATTTCAACAAGAGTGCAGTACACCAGATTTCAAGGATTTCAAAACATCCCAAACATTTTCAACGATTTAAAAATTTTTGAGAAGATTTATAATATTCGAGTGATTTGAAACGATTACAAAAGATTTACGAAAGATTTCACAAATATTTCAAAGAATTCATAATGATTTCAAAAGATTTCATGAATTTCAAAGATTTCAACAGGGGTACAGTACACCAGATTTCAAACATTTCAAAACATTTCAAAGATTCTAAGCAATTTCAAAAGGTTTCGACGCATTTGAGAAAATTTCAAAAAAAAATTCAAAGATTTCAAACGAACACAAAAGATTTCGCAAAAAAAAGTTACACAAAGATTTCAAAGATTTTACAAAAGCTTTAAAAAATTCCAAAATATTTCTCAAAGATTTCACCGAAATTTCAAGCTTTCACTAAGGTTTGTAATACTTCAAAAATTCCAACGAATTCACAAAGATTTCAAAAGATTTCACCAATATTTCAAAGATTTCAATGATTTCAAAAACATTACAAAGATTTAAAAATATTCCCAAAGATTTCACAAAGACGACTTATGTTCGCAAAAAATTAAGAATTTGTTTATTTATGATTCGGTTTTCTTTAGAAATTGTTGGCCAATAAAAAATGAAATGGCTCTTTTTTTACATGTATGAAAAACGTTTATTTCATTATTTGATGTAAAAAAAAGGGGACCTGGAAAAATTTAATTTCTTAACCTGGAAAAGACCTGGAATTTTGTTCCTGAGAATCGCTAGACACCCTGACCCTGAATAAGAATTGCCGAATAAAATATCAATTAATAAATGTATTTCTAGGTTTAATTACCGTGCAACGGCGTATATGGTGCAGCATGGATTCTACAACTTCCTCAACTGGTTTGATGAAAGAGCTTGGTACCCACTGGGAAGAATCGTGGGTGGAACTGTCTACCCTGGTCTGATGATAACCTCAGGCTCGATCCACTACATCCTCCACTCTCTCAACATTCCAATCCACATCCGGGACATTTGTGTCTTCTTGGCTCCTATTTTCAGCGGTCTCACCGCCATATCAACCTACCTTTTAACAAAAGAATTATGGAGCCAAGGTGCTGGACTTTTCGCAGCCTGTTTTATCGCCATCGTGCCTGGTTATATTTCAAGGTCCGTCGCTGGAAGCTACGACAACGAGGGAATCGCCATCTTTGCACTGCAGTTTACCTATTATCTCTGGGTCAAGTCGGTTAAAACTGGTTCGATTTTCTGGGCCTCAATGACCGCGCTTTCTTACTTCTACATGGTCTCCGCCTGGGGAGGATATGTCTTTATCATTAATCTTATACCCCTCCACGTGTTCGCCCTTTTGATTATGAATAGATACAGCAACCGGCTGTTTACCAGTTACACGACCTTCTTCATTTTGGGACTGTTACTGAGCATGCAGATTCCGTTTGTTGGATTCCAGCCGATAAGAACTTCGGAACACATGCCGGCTCTTGGTGTTTTTGGACTGCTCATCTTTGTCGCATCTTTAAGGTATATAATTAGTAATTTGATAATTATCAGGGTGGCTACTTGACCGGGAATTTAATTTGAAAACCGGAAATTTACTCCTGATCACAGTAAAATTAAAGTTTTCATTATTATCGGTTTTATTTGCATTACAGGCCTCACAGACTGGTCCCTATATCCCCTATTGTACCCTATCAGGGTGGCGACTTGACCGGGAAACCGGGAAATGACCTGGAATTTTATTGACCGGGAAATGACCGGGAATTTAATTTAAAACCCGGGAATTTACTTCTGATCATAGCAAAATTCAAGAAATATAATTTCACTTGGAACAGGGAATGTTTTACATGGAATGGGAATTTTTTAAAGGAATTCTAATTCGGATTGAGAAAAAAGGAATTTTTAAAAATCCCTCTTTCAAGTCAGAATTCGTCACAATTTGAAAGTTCCCTCTTCTAAATTTTAGGTAATAAAAGTACTTCAAGCAGTTTTCAGAGTAGAAGTAGAATTTCAAAGAAGAAATATTTCTGAATTATAATGAAAATTTTTTTTTACATTGTTCGTTGCGAATTCATCGTTTTTTAGTTAGAAATTCAACTACTGGGTTAAAAGTTAAACTTTTCTTAAAAATTAATTTATCTTTTTTTGATAAAACTTCAACTATTTGGTTGAACATTGATATTTTTCATTAAATAATTAAACTATTTGTTTGAAAATGTATGTACTTTGTGGAAAATTCATCTATTTTTGTAGACAATTAAACTTTATGGTTGACAATTCATCTTTTTGGCATAAGATTAAACTATTCCAGTTAAAGATTCATCATTTCAGTTGAAGATTCATCATTTTATTTGAAAATTCACCAGTTTTGTTGAAAATTAATTTCTTTAAACGAAAATTTAACTGTTCCATTCTGAGTTGAAAATTAAAATTTTCAAGTTCGGAATTCCAAAATTTGGATAAAAATTTGTCTTTTTAATTGAAAATTTAACTATTTCGATTAAAATTCATGTATTTTGTTAAAAAATCGATTTTTTTGTTGTTAAAAAATTATCTTATTTTTCTTTGAAAGTTAATCTTCTTGTTTAAAAATTCTTCTTTTGGTTAAAAATTCAAGTATTCCAGTCAAATATTTATTATTTTAGTTGAAAATTCATCTTTTAGGTTTGAAATAAAATTATTTGGTTGAAAGTTAAGCTCTTTTGTTAAAAATTAATTTTTTTTTTAGTTGAAAATCCATCGTTTTAATTAAAAATTCATTTCTTTGGCTGAAAAATGAGCTGTTTGATTGAAAACTTGTTTTTTCTTTGGATGTTTTTTGGTTGAAAATTATTTTTTTTTTCAACTGAAAATGTAACTATTAATTCAGTTGAATATTTCATAATTTTAGTTCAAAATTCATGTCTCTGGTTGAACATTCATTTTTGACTAAAAATTTGATTATTCAATTTTTGGTTGAAAAATTATCTTTGTTAGTTGAAAATTCGTCTTTTTTGGTAGAAATTAATCTTCTTGGTTGAAAATTAATCTTTTTGGTCAAAAATTCAATTATTCTAGTTAA
>CAKNYM010049675.1:64922-80144 GCA_932195095.1 Andricus curvator | reverse complement strand
GCTACCCGTCAGAACGCGTGCACACAAGATCGCGGCCATTTGCCTTCTCAAATATTTATGATTTTATTCTATAATCAATTTTTTTTAACTAAAAATTTGACTATTCGCCTTTTTTTGTAGAAAATTAATCTTTATGGTTGAAAATTCATCTTTTTGGTTAAAAATTCAATTATTTTAGGTTCATAATTTCAGTTAAAAATTTAACTATTCCAGTTGAAGGTACATAATTTTATTTGAAAATTCATCACTTTGGTTGAAAATTGAACTATTTTGTTAAAAATCCGTTTTCTTTTTGATTAATTTTTTGGCTGAAAGCTTAATTATTCCATTTTTTGTTAAAAATTGATATTTTTTAGTGGAAAGTTTAAGTATTTGTTTCAAAATTAATTTATTTTGCATCGCCACCCTGATTATTTAGGAAGTGAATTAGTAGGTATTGATGCAGTTCAGTTTTCATGATATTTTCATCATTTCTTTCAGGTACCTTCGAACAGTTTTCACGAAATCTGAAATGAAATACTTTGGAGGAGTCGTGATCGCGACGACAGCTGTCTTTTTGTTAGTTTTGATTGGATTTACATACGCTGGAGTCGTTGCACCCTGGAGCGGAAGATTTTACTCCCTCTGGGACACGGGCTACGCCAAAATCCATATTCCTATCATTGCCTCTGTCTCTGAACATCAGCCCACCACGTGGTTCAGTTTCTTCTTCGACCTCCACATCCTCGTGACTACTTTCCCAGTCGGATTGTGGTACTGCATCAAACACATCAATGACGAACGCGTTTTCGGTAAGTAGTGAATTAAAAATAAATAATTTTAAAGTAAACTGGGTCGGTTGCGTCCCGATAGGTACGAATTGGATAAATAATATTCAAACTTAACGCTGGACTTTTTGCAAAAAATCTTGTAAAGCTTTTATCAAACTCAAGGCGATAAAAAAATTATTGAAGTAGACAGCGAAAATGTTATTAATCGACAAAAAAGTAGTAATGCAGCAAAGTGAAAAGCAGTCGATTATATTTCGGAAAGACCGCCCTCATAGAAAAATGTTTACCATAAAGTTTAGAAAACTATTTTCACAGGAATCTATAAATAAATACAATAAATTACAACCAAAATTACACGAAAGTACAACTTTTTTCTATTATTGAGACGAATTTTGTATTTTTTATGCATTGTTGTATTTTATTGTAGTTTTAATTTTCTAAAAGAATCTACAGGAATTTACAGCTTTTGCAGCCAAAAAGTTGTTCTTTTTCGACCTAGGATGACAAATATTTAGAATTTCGCAATGAGATAATTTGAAATTAGGATTTGTACAATTTACATGATCGTTATTAAAAAAAAGCTTCTATGTTTAAATTTTAAAGGAATGGTAGAATATTCAAAGATAAGATTGAATAATCGTTATTTAAAATAATAAAAAAACCTTACGTTTGAAGTTTTTTCAAATATATAGCAATCGATTGGACACCATATATGTCATTTAAAATTATGTTATTTTTAATATTTCTTATCCTAGGTCGAAAAAGAACAACTTTTTGACTGCAAATTAAAATTGAACGATTGAGAAAAAGAATTGATCACGGTCATTGATATTAAAAGATTCGAACTCTTGAAAATACAAATTTTCATTTCAAGTTATAAAAACTGAACCGCAAATTGAAACACTCTAGGTGGAGTACTTTTGAATTTTAAACTTTTCAAATTAAAGCTTTAAAAAATGTTAATTCAAACGCTCAGTAATTTTCGCGTATAAAATGAAAGCTTTAAAAAAATTTGAATTAAAAGCCGTTAAACTGCAAAATTTCAAGTTTTAACTTTTATACATTGTACAATTAAAATATTTTAAATAAAAAGTAATCCACGCTGTCATTTTCAACGCTATGAATTCAAGAATGAATAAAAAAATGTATAAATTTTCCAAATTATGTAATTTTAAGCAATTTTGAGCTAGAAACATTAATTTATACATTAAAATTTGTTTGAAATTTTTTTTAAATTTCCCAGAAAAGTTAAGAAATTTTCTTTTATTTTCTCAAAACTTTAAAAGATTAATAAAAAGCTTAAAAATTTTATTTCGAAATGTTCAAAAATCTAAATTTAGTATTTTATTTTTCAAAATCTTTTTCAGTTTTAAATTAAGTTTGGATCTTCTCAATTTTTTGCCAAATTGATAATTGTTCAATTGTTATTTATGCATCAAAATTCAATAATTTTACTTACATATTAAAAATTTGTTAAATAGAACAATTAAGTTTTTTAAGGAATCTGCATTATCATCAGTCCTTGATTTTATTTTTGATGCGGGAAGTGCATTGCATTTTCGTATAATTTATAATTTTGTATTGTCCCTTTGAGCTACTTGCGCTACTTTTTCTGACTTAAAACTTAAATTCCTTAAAATTATTGAAAAATATATTTCTAAAATAAATTTTAATATTGCAATCGTCAGAAAATTTTCAGGGAATTTTTCGGGCAAAATGTAGTAGACGTCCTACTCTACTATTCCAGTTAAATATTCCATCATTTTTGTTAAGAATGCATTTCTTTGTTTGAACATTAATTGTTTACCGGCAAATTTAATTATTCAATTTTTGATTGACAATTTATATTTTTTAGATGAAAATTCGTATTTTTTGGTACAAATTAATCTTCCTCGTTGAAATTTATTTTTTCGGTCGAAAATTCAATACTTCTATTTAAATATTCATCAGTGTAACTAAAAATTCATAACTTTGTTTGAAAATGTAACTATTTTTTTAAATATTATTTTCTTTGGTTGAAATTTTTTTTTTTTTTTACTGAAAATGTAATTATTACATTTGAATATTCCATCATTGTAGTTGAAAATTCATCTATTTGGTTTAAAATTAATGTTTTTATATGGAAATTTATTTAAAAATTCAACTATTCCAGTTACAAATTCATCATTTTAGTTGAAAATTTATCTTTTTTGTTTAAAATTTAACTATTCCAGTTCGAAGATTCAGCAATTTAGTTTAAAATTCCTCAGTTTGGTGGAAAATAAGATTTTTAAACTGAAAATTTTAACAATTCCAGTTTTGATTGAAAATGCGTAAGTTTGGTAGAAAATTAATTTTTTGTAACTGAAAATTTAACTATTTTATTTCTGGTTGATAATTCATCTTTTTTAGTTCAAAATTCAAATAGTTGGTTCAAAATTTGTCTTTTTAAATTAAAAATTCATGTATTTTGTTGAAAATCGTTTGTTTTTTTTTGGTAGAAAATTAATCTTTTTGTTTGAAAATTCAACTATTCCAGAAGATGCATCATTTTAGTTGAGAATTCATTTTTTTTTCAAACTTCAACTATTGCCATTGAATATTCCATCATTTTAGTTGAAAATTCATCAGTTTTGTGGAAAATTAATTTTTTGGACTAGAAATTTAACTATTCCATTTTTTGTTGAAAATTGATCTTTTTAAGTTCAAAATTCAACTGTATGGTTGAAAATTTATCTCCTTCAGTTGGAAATTCAACCTTTTCGTGGTAAATTCATTTATTTTGTTGAAAAATAACATTTTTGTTAAAAAAATTAATTTGTTTGGTTGAAAATTCAACTATTCCAGTTAAAGATTGATGATTTTAGTTGAAAATCCATCTTTTTTGTTCAAAATTCAACTATGCCCTTTAAAGATTGATCATTTTAGTTGAAAAATCGTCTTTTTTGTTCAAAATTCAACTATACCAGTTAAAGATTGATCATTTTAGTTGAAAATTCATCTTTTTTTTGTTCAAAATTCAAGTATTCCAGTTAAAAATTCATCATTTTGGTGGAAAATTAGGTTTTTCGACTAAAAATTCAACTATTCCATTTTTGGTGGAAAATTGATATTTTTAAATTCGAAATTCAACTATTTGGTTGAAAATTTTTTTTTTCATGTCATTTATGTTAGAAAATTAGTCTTTTTGATTGAAAATTCAACTATTTCAGTTAAAGATTGATCATTTTAGTTGAAAATTCATCTTTTTTGTTTAAAATTCGTCAGTTTGGTGGAAAATTAATTTTTTCGATTGAAAATTTAACTATTCCATTTTTGGGTGAAATTTGATCTTTTTAAGTTCAAAATTCAATTATTTGGTTGAAAATTTAACTATTCCATTTTTGGGTGAAATTTGATCTTTTTAAGTTCAAAATTCAATTATTTGGTTGAAAATTTATCTTTTTTAGATGAAAATTCATTTATTTGGCTGAAAACCGTCTTTTTTTAGTAAAGAAAAAAATAATTTTTTTTTTTGGGTTGAAAATCCAATTACTCCAGTTAAACATTGATCATTTTGATTGAAAATTCATCTTTTTTGTTTAAAAGTCAACTATTCCAGTTAAATAGTGATCATTTTAGTTGAAAATTCATCTTTTTTGTTTAAAATTCATCAGTTTGATGGAAAATTAATTTTTTTCGATTGAAAATTTCACTATTCCATTTTTGGTTGAAATTCAAGTTAAAAATTCAATTATTTGGTTGAAACCTGTCTTTTTTTGGTAAAAAAAATAATTATTTTTGTTGGGTTGAAAATCCAAATACTCCAATCAAACATTGATTTTTTTAATTGAAAATTTATATTTTTTGTTTAAAGTTCAACTATTTCGTTGAAAATTCATTTGTTTTGTTGAAAAATTGATCTTTTTTGTTTAAAATTCAACTATTCCAGTGGAAAATTAATTTTTTCGACTAATAATTCAATTATTCCACTTTTTGATTGAAAATTCATCTTTTTAAGTTGAAAATTCAACTATTTGGTTGATAGTTTATCTTTATTAGTTTAAAATTCAACTATTTCGTTGAAAATTAATTCATTTTGTTGAAAAGTGACATTTTTGTTAAAAAAAATCTTTTTGGTTGAAAATTCAACTATTCCAGTTAAAGATTGATCATTTTAGTTGAAAATTTATATTTTTTCTTTAAAATTCAACTATTCCAGTGGAAAATTCATCAGTTTTTTGTAAAATTAATTTTTTCGAGTAAAAATTCAATTATTCCACTTTTTGATTGAAAATTCATCTTTTTAAATTCAAAATTCAATTATTTGGTTGAAAGTTTATCTTTTTTAGTTGAAGATTCATTTATATGGTTGAAAAATGACATTTTTGTTAAAAAAAATCTTTTTGGTTGAAAATTCAACTATTCCAGTTAAGATTGATCATTTTATTTGAAAATTCATTTCTTTTTTTGTATGTCATTTATGTTAGAAAATTAGTCTTTTTGATTGAAAATTCAACTATTCCAGTTAAAGATTGATCATTTTAGTTGAAAATTCATCTTTTTTGTTTAAAATAATCAGTTTGGTGGAAAATTAATTTTTTTCGATTGAAAATTTCACTATTCCATTTTTGGTTGAAATTTAAGTTCAAAATTCATTTACTTGGTTGAAAATGTATCTTTTTTAGATGAAAATACATTTATTTGTTTGAAACTCGTCTTTTTTTGGTAAAAAAAAAATAATTTTTTGTTGGGTTGAAAATTCATCTATTCCAGTTAAAAATTGATCATTTTAGTTGAAAATTCATATTTTTTGTTTAAAATTCAACTATTTCGTTGAAAATTCATTTATTTTGTTGAAAAATTAATCTTTTTGGTTGGAAATTCAACATTTCCAGTTAAAGATTGATCATTTTAGTTGAAAATTTATCTTTTTTGTTTAAAATTCAACTATTCCAGTGGAAAATTCATCAGTTTTTTGGAAAATTAATTTTTTCGACTAAAAATTTAATTATTCCATTTTTTGATTGCAAATTCATGCAAAATTTAGTAGACGTCCTACTCTACTATTGCAGTTAAATATTATATCATTTTAGTTAAGAATTCATCTCTTTGTTTGAACATTAATTTTTTTACCGGAAAATTTAATTATTCAATTTTTGATTGACAATTTATCTTTTTAAGATGAAAATGCGTATTTTTTGTTATAAATTAATCTTATTACTATTCTATAAATTTTTTATTTTTTTTATTAATTAATCATTTTTAATAAATTTATTTAATTTAATAATTTTTAATTTTAATCATAATTAATCTTTTTTTTTTATTACTATAAATCTTTTTGGTTGAAAATTCAACTATTCCAGTTAAAGATTGATCATTTTATTTGAAAATTCATCTTTTTTGTTGAAAATTCATCTATTCCAGTTAAAAATTGATCATTTTAGTTGAAAATTCATCTTTTTTGTTTACAATTCAACTATTCCAGTTAAAGATTGATCATATTAGTTGAAAATTTCTCTTTTTTGTTTTGAAATTTAACTATTCCAGTTGAAAATTCATCAGTTTGGTGGAAAATTAATTTTTTCGACTAAAAATTCGACTATTTCAGTTAAAGATTGATCATTTTAGTTGAAAGATCATCTTTGTTGTTTAAAATTCAACTGTTCCAGTTAAAGATTGATCATTTTAGTTGTAAATTCATCTTTTTCGTTTAAAATTCATGAGTTTAGTGGAAAATTAAATTTTTCGACGGAAAATTTTACTATTCCATTGTTGGTTCAAATTCCGAAATTTCTTTTTGCAGTCGTCCTTTACGCAATAAGTGCCGTTTAC
The DNA here is from genome assembly GCA_932195095.1 of Andricus curvator. Lineage (NCBI taxonomy): Eukaryota > Metazoa > Arthropoda > Insecta > Hymenoptera > Cynipidae > Andricus > Andricus curvator. Next base: position 73,581 of record CAKNYM010049675.1, on the reverse strand, counting down.
TTCGCCGGAGTAATGGTTCGTCTGATGTTGACCTTGACTCCAGTGGTTTGCATGTTAGCCGGTGTTGCCTTCAGCGGACTCTTGGACCTCTTCCTCAAAGAAGACGACAAAGAGGGTGACGAGAAAGAGGGCAGCGAAGTGGAAAGTGAAGAGGAGAGGGAAACAAGTCCAGGTCGTGCACTTTATGATAAGGCTGGCAAACTTCGCCGAATGAAACACGAGAGACCCAAGGGTGGTGGTGATGCACTTGGTTCGAATCTCAGAAATGGAGTCCTTATTCTGATCCTCGTCCTGCTCATGATGTTCACTGTTCACTGCACCTGGATTACCAGCAATGCCTACTCGAGTCCTTCGATTGTCCTTTCCTCTTACAGCAACGATGGCGGGAGAGCGATACTGGATGATTTTAGGGAGGCTTATTTCTGGCTTGCTCAAAATACCCCCAATGACGCGAGGGTCATGAGCTGGTGGGATTATGGATATCAGATAGCTGGAATGGCGAACAGGTGAGGAATATTTTTTATTTACGGTAGAAAATTAAGTCAAACCCAGGCCTCCCAGACTGGTCGGTCGCTATATCCCCTAATGTATCCTATATTCAGTTGAGGTCCCTAAAGTACCCTATTTTCAAAATTTGGTCCCTATGGTGCCCTATTTGCAGCCCATAATGGAACTTTAAGACAATTTATAATATGATCGAAGCATCCAAGCTACAGGGATTTTGAGAAAAAATACCAAAAATCAGGGAATTTCCGTGAGAAGTAACTGTAAACAAAAATCAGGGCTGTCATATAGTCACTATTAAGTCAGTTTTTTTTTCGCAAATCACTGTTTAGTTACTTTTTTAAGATAAAGTCAGTATAGTAACTTTTCTTTCAATAAATAACTTACGTGTTAATAACTACCCTGGTGGAAAAATTTGTTAGCAAAAAATACAGAAAACTAAAGCTATTTTCACAGGAATCTACAAATAAATACAGTAAACTACAACAAAAATTACAGGAAAGTACGATTTTTTCTACTATTGAGACAAATTTTGTACTTTTTTGTATTTTTTTGCACATTTTATTGTACATTTATTTGTATTTTATTGTAGTTTTAATTTTCTACTAGAATCTACAGCAATTTACAGCTTTTGCAGCCAAAAAGTTGTTCTTTTTCGACCTAGGATGACAAATATTTAGAATATTGCAATGAGATCAGTTTCAATGTAAAATTATGTCATTGCAATATTTTTAATATTTCTTCTCCTACCCTGGTGGAAAATATTTTTACAAGAAAGTACAACATTTCTACAACTGTAATTTTTTGTTAAAACATGTACTTTTTTGTAAAAAATCAGGTTGTCCAGCGACCTTGAAACCCTTGAAAACCTGGAATTCTCCTTGATTTTTTTTAAAACCTTGAAAACCTGGAAACCTTGAATTTTTCACGAGAACCTTGAATTTGAATTTTTTTGCTTTCAAAACAGTTATTTTACTGAAATGTGAAGAGTAATTAAAATCTTTTACTCTATTTTGAAAGAAAAATATTGTTTAGAAGAAATATTGATACTGAAAAGTTTTTTATTTATCAACATATAATTTATCTTTTGTTCATTACAGAATAAATAGATTTCGAGGCACTTTTTCTAGACTGGTGCCAATTATTTTATTGATTACAATTAACATAATTTAATATTGTGAATAATTCTATAAGTTTTTTTATTTCTTCTGCGCTAATACAGAATGTTAATGTATACATTTTTTTGTGATATTCAATTTACAAATTATAAAAATTATTAGTTGAAAATTTCGATGTTAATTCCGTTTCAGAATTATAATGAACCATGGCCATGTGATTTGAAATAATTCAATGATTTCAACGAATACGAAAGGTTTCACAAACAAAAATTTAAGATTTCACAAATATTTCCAGACATTTTAGAAAGATTGTAACGATTTTAAAAAGGGTATAGTAAACCAGATTTCTAAGATTTCAAACGAGTTCAAAATTTTTTAGAACTTTTCATAAAGATTTCAAATATTTTAATGATTTCAAATGAATACAAAAGATTTCAGAAAAAGTTCACAAATATTTCAAAAATTTAATAAAGATTTTAAAGAAGACAAGAATTTCAAAGATTTCAAAAAGAGTACAGTACACCAGATTTCAAAGATTTTAAACGATTTCAAATTTGTTTAGAAGATTTAAAAATATTTCACAAATATTTCAAAGAATTAATAAGGATTTCAAAACATTTCGAAGATTTTAAACGATTTCAACATTTTTTAGAAGATTTCAAAATATTTCACAAAGATTTGAAATATTTCAAATGATTTTAAATGGATATAAAGATTTCAGAAAGATTTCACAAATATTTCAAAGATTTCATAAAAAATGTATTAAAGATTTTAAAAAAATACAAGAATTTCAAAGATTTCAAAAAGGTGTAAACCAGATTTCGAAGATTTCACAAAATTTCAAATATTTCAATGATTTCAAACAAATACGAAAGATTTTACAAAAAATTCATAAGGATTTCAAGTATTTCAAAGATTTCAAAAAGGGTACAGTACACCAGATTTCCAAGATTTTAAACGATTTCAAATTTGTTTAGAAGATTTTAAAATATTTCACAAATATTTCAAAGAATTAATAAGGATTTCAAAACATTTCAAAACATTTAGAAGATTTTAAACGATTTCAACATTTGTTAGAAGATTTCAAAAGATTGCACAAAGATTTGAAATATTTCAAATGATTTTAAATGAATATAAAGATTTCAGAAAGATTTCACAAATATTTCAAAGATTTCATAAAAAATTTATGACAGATTTTTAAAAAAATTCAAGAATTTCAAAGATTTCAAAAAGGGGTACCATATATCAAAGATTTCAAAACATTTCAAAGATTTTAAACGATTTCCAATGTTTTTAGAAGATTTTAACTGTTTCAATGATTTCAAAAAAATGCAAAAGATTTCAAAAGAGTTCACAAATATTTCAAAGAATTAATAAGGATTTCAAAAGATTTCAAGATTTTAAACGATTTCGACATTTTGCTAAAGATTTTAAACATTTCATTGAGTTTAAATGAATGCAAAAGATTTCAGAAAGATTTTACAAATATTTCAAAGAATTTATAAGGATTTCAAAAGATTTCAAGAATTTCAAAGATTTCAAAACATTAAAAAGATTTAAAACTATTTCCAAATTTTTTAGAAGATTTCATAAGATTTCACAAAGATTTAAAAATTTTTCAATGATTTCAAACGAATAAAAAAGATTTCACAAATATTCTAAAGAATTCATGAGGATTTCAAAAGATTGAAAGAATTTCAACAAAAGACACTAAATTTCATAACATTGCAAACATTTTAAACGATTTCAAAAGGTTTCCACATATTTGAGAAGATTTGAAAAGATTTCAGTGATTTCAAACGAACACAAAAGATTTCACAAACAAAGAATAATTCCACAAATATTTCATAGATTTCATAATGATTTCAAAAGCTTTCTTTAAAAACAGTTGGCCGATAAAAAATGAAATGGCTCATTTTTTGCATGTGTAAAAAACGGTTATTTCATTATTTGATATAAAAAAAGGAGACCTGGAAAAACTTGACTTCTTGACCTGGAAAACCTGGAAATGACCTTGAATTTTCTTTCTAAGAATCGCTGGACACCCTGTTATCGTGAATTTATCACCCTTTTTATCCTATAGGGACTGTGAGGTCTGCAAAGCCCTTTTTTTAATCAAGTCTAATTTAATTTTAATTTGCAGAACGACGTTGGTGGACAACAACACCTGGAACAATTCGCACATCGCCCTCGTGGGAAAAGCGATGAGTTCGAACGAAAGTGCCGCTTATGAAATAATGACATCCCTCGACGTGGACTATGTGCTCGTAATTTTCGGAGGAATGATCGGCTACTCTGGAGATGATATTAACAAGTTCCTCTGGATGGTGAGGATTGCAGAGGGCGAGCATCCTCAGGATATTCGTGAGAGTGACTACTTTACAGAAAGAGGCGAATTCCGAGTCGATGCTGAAGGATCTCCGACTCTTCTGAATTCCTTGATGTACAAGCTCAGTTATTATCGATTCGGAGAGGTCAAAATTGACTACAGATCACCGTCTGGCTTTGATCGTACTCGCAATGCTGAAATCGGAAACAAAAACTTCCAGCTTACTTATCTCGAAGAGGCCTACACAACTGAACACTGGCTCGTCAGAGTTTACAGGTGAATGGAATTTTTGTTTTAATTCGTTTTTAAATCATAAACTACAGCCCACAAATATTGACCGATTTTGACAAAAAAAAAATTTGAAAAAAAGCTGATAAGATTTCTAAAAAAGTTGTTGAGCCTGATTTTTAAATTAGGCTTTCAATTTTTTATAAATAACAGGCCTCAGAGACCGATCCCTATATTCCCTATTGTACCCTATATTCAGTTAAGGTCCCTAAAGTACCCTATTTTCAAGATTTGGTCCCTATCGTACCCTATGTCACTTTTCTTTCAATAAATTAACTCATGGGTTAATCACTATTCAATTCAGGACATATTTTTCAAGTGTCTTGAATTCTTTTGAAATATTTCAGGGTATTTTTAAAGATTCCGATAATTTTTTAATAGATCTTAAGAATTTGATAGGATTTTTTAAGATTTTAAACTATTTTTGAAACTTCTAAGGCATTTTCAAGAGCTTTTATTTTTAAATATTTTAGGGATTTTTAAAAGACTAGAACATTGTGCACTAATTACCCTTTATTTAGAATAAAATCTACGAAGTGGAACTACTTTTTTACAATTTAACGATTTTGTAACATTTTTTAAATTATTTTTGAACTGAAAATTTAACTATTCTAGGTTTGGTTAAAAATTTATCTTCTGCAGTTGAAAATTCAACTATTTGGTTGAAAATTCATGTATTTTATTAAAAATTAATCTTTTTTTGGTAGAAAATTAATCTTTTTGGTTCAATTTCGGTTTAATTAGTTTTTTTTTTATTTAAACATAAATTTTTAACTGAAAATTTAACTATATCATGTTTGTTAGAACATTAATCTTCTTCAGTTGAAAATTCAACTATTTGTTTGAAAACTTCTGTATTTCGTTGAAACTTTATTTTATTTGCTTACAAACTTATTTCTCTAACTAAAAATTAAATTATTATATTTTTTGTTGGAAAATGATCTTTTTTATTTGAAAATTTCAGTGAAAATTAAAATGTTTGTTTGAAACCCATGTATTTTGTTCAAAATTATTCTTTTTTGGTAGAAATTTATTTTTTTTTATATTGAAATTTATTTTTTTTTTAACTAAAAATTTAACTATTCCATTTTTCGTCGACATTTTTTTTTATAGACATTTAATCTTTTTGGTTGGAAATTCATCCTTTTTAGTTGAAAATTCATCTATTTTGTAGAAAATTTGTCTTTTTTGGTAGCAATATAACCTTTTTGGTTGATAATTCCATTAAAAATTAAAATATTTTGTTTAAAATTCACGTATTTTTTTAAACATTATTCTTTTTTTGGTCGAAAATTAATTTTTTTGGTTGAAATTTCATTTCTTTGGTTGAAAAGTAGTTTTTTTTATTGAATATTAATTTTTTTAATTCAATTTTTCTTCGAAATTTTTTTTATGGACATTTAATCTTTTTAGTTGAAAGTGCATCTGTTTGGTTGAAAAATTAACTATTTCGTTGAAATTTATTTTATTGGGTTAAAAACTTATTTCTCTAACTTAAAATTAAACTGTTTTATTTTTTGTTGAAAATTTATCTTTTTTAGTTGAGCATTCATCTATTTTTTTGAAATTTTGTCTTTTTTTTTGGTGGCAATATAACTTTTTTGGTTGAAAATGGAACTATTTGGTTAAAAATTTATTTTTATGATTGGAACTGCATCATTTTAGTTAAAAGTTCATTTATTTGGTTAAAAATATAACAAATTTTGTTCAAAATTCTTTTTTTTTATAATGAATTTTTTATCAATAATGTAGCTATTTTATTTTTACTAGAAAATTGATCTTTTTCTGTTAAAGATTCACTCATTTTGTTGCAAACTCGTAATTCCTCAAAAAAATTTATTTATTTAAATAGTTTGAAGGGATTTCAAAGACTTTGAAATATTTTAGGGTATTTTAAGATTCCAAGGCATTTTCAAGAGACTTGAATCATTTCAAGGGATTTCCAAGGGTTTTAATAATTTTAAGGGATTTTAATATTTTAGTGGATTTCAAAAAATTTATTCACACGAAGTGAGGAATTTCGTAATGTTTCAAAGATTTGAAGAGATTTCCAAATATTTTTTGCAATTCATTTAGAATTCGCCCTGAATTCTTAGTAATTAATCCTGAATTCAATTAATTTTGACTAAAAAAGATAAATTGCCAATAAAAACTTCAATAATTAAATTTTAAGTTAAAAAAATTAATGTTCAACCAAACAGAAGAATTTTCAATTAAAACTATGGAATATTCAATTGGAATAAGTTAAATTTTCCGTTAAAAAAATTACTTTCCACAAAAAAAAAACTAACTTTCAACAAAAAAAAATCTAACTTTCAAAAAAATAGTTAGATTTTCAAAGTGATGAATTTTCAACTAAAATTGTAAATTTTTAACTAGAATAGTTGAATTTTAAATCAGAAAGATGGATTTTCAACTAAAAAGATGAATCTGTAACTGGAATAATTGAATTTTTGACCAAAAAGATGAATTTTCAACCAAGAAGATTAATTTTTTCCAAAAAATATGAATTTTGAACTAAAAATGATAATTTTTCAACCAAAAATTGAATAATTAAATTTTTAGTCAAAAAATGAATGTTCAAGCAAAGAAATGAATTTTTATCTAAAATTATGGAATATTTAACTGAAATAAGAGTTCATCCAATGAAAAAACAAGTTTTCACTCAAATAGCTCATATTTGAAACAAAGAAATGAATTGTTAATGAAAATCATGAATCTTGAACTAAAAAATGAATTTTCAACAAAAGAGTGTAACTATATAAAAGTTTATTTTTTTATTTTAAAAGAGTGTAACATTCAACCAAGTAATTTTATTTCCAACCTAATCATTTTGTACAAAAAAATCGATTTTTGAACAAAATACGTGAATTTTCAACGAAATAATTGATTTTTCAATTGAAAAAGACAAATTTTCATCCAAATTGTTGAATTTTGAACTAGATAAGATCAATTTTCAACCAAATTTATGAATTTTCAACCATAAAGATTAATTTTCTACAAAAAAAGGCGAATTTTTCACAAAGTATATAAATTGTCAAACAACTAGTTTAATTTCTAAATAAAAAAATAACCAAAAAGAAGAATTTTTAAACATGAAGATTAACTTTCAAAGAAAAAGATAATTTTCTACCAAAAAAAAAATCGATTTTTTAACAAAATACGTGAATTTTCAACGAAATAGTTGAATTTTCAATTTAAAAAGACAAATTTTCATCCAAATTGTTGAATTTTGAAAAAGAAAAGATCAATTTTCAACCAAAAATGGACATTCAAATTTTCAGTTAAAGGAATTAATTTTCAAACAAACTGTTGAATTTTCAACTAAGATGATGAATCTTCAACTGGAATAGTTGATTTTTATGCAAAAAAGATGAATTTTCAACGATAAAGATTAATTTTATGCAAAAAAAAAAGACGAATTTTCGACAAATTACATAAATTTTCAAAGAAATAGTTTAATTTTTAAATGCAAAATATCAATTTTTTACCAAATAGTTGAATTTTCACCAAATAAAGTTAAATTGATTTTCAACAAAGTAGTTATTTTTAACCGAAAAGAAGAATTTTTAAACAAGAAGATCAACTTTCAAAGAAAAAGATAATTTTCACACAAAAAAATCGATTTTTTAACAAAGTACGTGGATTTTCAACGAAATAGTTAAGTTTTCAATTAAAAAAGACAAATTTTCAACAAAAAATGGAACAGTTAAATTTTTAGACGAAAAAATTAATTTTCCACCAAACTGATGAATTTCCAACTGGAATAGTTGAATTTTAAACCAAAAAGATAAGTTTTTAATTAAAACAATGAATCTGCAACTAAAAAAGTTGAATTTTCAAGCAAAAAAAAATTAATTTTTACTAAAAAAGATAAATTGTCAACCGAAAGTGAAATAATTAAGTTTCAAGTTTAAAAAAATCAATGTTCAACCAAAAAATATGAATTTCCAACTAAAAAATATAAGTTTTCAATCAAAAATTGAATAATTAAATTTTTAGTCAAAAAATAAATGTTCAATCAAAGAGATGAACTTTTGTCTAAAATTATGGAATATTCATCTGGAATAATAGTTACATTTTCAGTTTAAAAAACAGAATAATTTTCAACCAAAAAAGAAACCAAATTTTCAACAAAATAGTTAAATTTTCGGCAAAAAAATTCCTTTTCATCCAAAGAAAAAAGAAGTTTTCAACCAAAAAGCTCATATTTCAAACAAAGATATAATTTTTTGATTAAAATGATGAATCTTCAACAACAACAAAATTAATTTTCAACAAAAGAGTTTAACTTTCAACCAAGTAATTTTATTTTTCATCTAAAAGATGAATTTTCAACTAAAATGATAAATATTTAACTGAAATACTTGAAATTTTAACCGAAAAGAAGAATTTTTAAACAAGAAGATTAACTTTGAAA
>CAKNYM010049675.1:19023-46459 GCA_932195095.1 Andricus curvator | reverse complement strand
AATAAAAAAGGTTTCTTATAATTCATGGAACAATTTAAACTGATTTTTTATTTTTAAAAATTAATTGTAAAATAATATTACACAAAAATTTAACATTTCAAATTTTCGAAGAATTAGAAGAATTTTAAAAGATATTTGGAAGGGTCAAAAGTTTTGAAAATGTTTAAAAAATGATTTTAAGTTTGGAAAGATTTCTAAAAATGTTTAACAAAATGTAAATTGAAGATTTCTAAAAAAAAATCAAATCTTTTTAAGAAGTTTGAGAGGTTTCAAGAAAATGAAAAAAATTCTTGAGGTTCATGGGAAAATTTTTAATTACTTTTTATTTTGAAAAATTAATTTTAAAAGAAAATTTTGAAAGTTTCAAAATATTTCAAAATATTATTATAATTTCAAAATATTTCTACACATTTAGAAAATATCTGGAAGATTTAAGGGCAATTTTCAAAATTTTAGGAATATTTCGAGTCAATTTAAGAGATATTCCAAACTTCTAAAAGTACTAAATATCTTTCAAACTGACTCAAATTTTTCCCAAAAATTTATCAAAATCTTAGGAAAATTATATATTTATTTACCGTTAAAAACAAATGAACAAATAAACTTAGAAAAGAAATGTTTGGTAGAGATTTTTATTTTGTATTTTAAATTATTTATCCCCCAAAAATAATAATTTGGGTGAATTTTTTTTCTTTCATTGCTGAAAAATCTTTTTTAAGATAAAATTTGAACTATTTTGTTGAAAATTTGTGTTTCTCGGTTAAAAATTCAAGTGATTGAAAATAAATCTTTTTTGATGAGAATTCATCTACATTGTTAAAAATTCATTTTTTTTACTAAACATTCGCAATTTTAGTCAAAAATTCATCTCTTTGGTTGACAATATCACTATTTCGTTGAAAATTAATCTATTTCATTAAAAATTCATATTTTCGTTTTAAAAAATTGAACTAGTTTGTAGAAAATTTGTCTCTTTTTTAAAAAAAGATTAAGTTTTTTAAAATTAAAAACTATATTTTTAATATTTAATTTTCATAGATTTTTGAAAAGTAGAAAGTTTCAGCTCAAAAATGTTTGATAATAATTTCCAGAGACTAAAGAGATTCTTTTTAGTTATAATTAAGCAAATATCCGAATAAAAAAAATCACTTTTTTCTATACTAATTCAATTGAAGAATCTAAAAATAATTTTAGGCTTATTTGAATGTTTAAGCGAAAATTCATATTACTCGATAAACTATTTCAAATTTTTCAAAAGGAAGTTGAAGAATTCTTCAACTGAAATAGATATGAACTTTAAACCAAAAAGATAAACTTTTAACAACGAAGTTTAACATTAAACCATGTAGTTTTATTTTTAACCAAAAAGATGAATTTTCAACTAAAATTATGAATATTTAACCGAAATACTTGAATTTTAAACCAAAAAAATAAATTTTCAACCAAAGATCGAATAATTAAATTGTCAATTAAAAAAAAATTAATTTTTAACCAAAAATCAAACGAATTTTCAACAAAATAGTAAAATTTTAAATTAAAGAGATGAAATTCTAACCAAGGAGTTTAACTTTCAACCAAGTAGTTTTAATTTGTAACCAAAAAGATGAATTTTAAACTAAATTGATGAATATTTAACTGGAAAACTTGAATTTTCAATCAAAAGGATACATTTTCAAGCAAAATGATTAATTTTCTACCAATAAGCCGGTTTTTCAATAAAAGGCATGAATTTTCAAGGAAATAGTTGAATTTTCAACTAAAAAAGATCAATTTTTAAACAAAAATGAAATAGTTTAATTGCCAGTGAAAAAAATTGATTATAAACTAAACTGATGAATTTTCAACTGAAGTATTAAAAGATTAAAAGTATTAAAGATTTTAAGATTAAAGTATTAAAAGAAAAGATTAATTTTTAACTAAAATTATAAATCTTTAAGTGGAATAGGTGAATTTTTAACCAAAGAGATGAATTTTCCAGTTAAAAAATTAATGTTCAATCAAAATTATGAAATACTCAATTGGAATAGTTACATTTTTAGTTAAAAAAAATTTTAACAACAAAAAAATAATTTTGAGGGCAATAGTTACACTTTTAAATAAAAAAGATGCATTTTCAACTAAGATGATGAATCTTTAACTGGAATAGTTGAATTATTAACCAAAAAGATGAATTTTCAACCAAAAAGATTAATTTTATTCAACCAAGAATTGTTGTTTTTTTAAATTGAAAATTAATTTTTCTTTGGTTGAAAATCACTCTTTTTTTATTGAAAATAATTTTTTTAACTAACAATATAATTATTCCATTTTTCGTCGAAATGTTTTTTTTTAATAGAAGTAATAATAATTTTTTTAATAAGTTTTTTTTTGTTGAAATCTGATCTGTTTGGTTGAAAATTTAACTATTTCATTGAAAATTTATTTGATTTGGTTTAAGACTTATTTCTCCAACTTAAATTCAAACTATTCTATTCTTTGTTGAAAATTTATGTTTTTCAGTTGAAAATTCATCCATTTTGTTGAAAATTGATCTTTTTGTGGTAGAAAATTAATCTTTTTAGTTGAAAATTCAACTATTAGGTTGAAAATTCGAATAAAAATTAAAATATTTGGTTGAAAATTCATGCATTTTGTTAAAATATATTTTATCAAAATCTTTCTGGTTGAGAATTTATCTGTTTGGTTGAAAATTTAACTATTTCATTGAACGTTTATTTTTTTTTTATTCAAAACATATTTCTCTAACTTAAAAATAAACTATTTTATTTTTTAATTAATTTTCTGATGTTAAACATTGCGATCTACTGATCAAATAATTTTTCTGGTGAAAAAAAAAATTTGACCAGTAGATCGCAATGTTTAACATCAGAAAATTAATTAATTAATTACCCTGGTCGACAAAATACCATCTTCCATTAAAATTATTTTATTTTTTGTTGAAAATTTATCTTTTTTAGTTGAAAATTCATCTATTTTGTTGAAATTTTTTTTTTTTTTTGTAAAAATATAAACTTTTTGGTTGAAAATTATATTAAAAATTTTAATATTTGGTTGAAAATTCATGTGTTTTGTTAAAAATTATTCTTTTGTGGTAGAAAATTAATATTTTTGGTTGAAAATTCATCTTCCTGGTTGAAAATTTAAATATTTGGTAAATTTTTTTTGATTGAAGATGCATCATTTTAGGACAAAAGTTCATTTCTTTGGTTAAAAATTTAACCAATTTTGTTGAAGATTTTTTTTTGTTAATGAATTTTTTTTTACTAAAAATGTAGAAAATTGATCTTTTTCAGTTGAAAATTCACTTATTGTGTTGAAAACTCGTCTTTTTTCAGTAAAAAAAATAAATTATTTAGGTAGAAAATGCATATTTTTGGGTTGTAAATTCAACTTAAAAAAAAACTCAACATTTAGGACGAGATTTTTCTTCCTTATTGATTAAAACAATTTTCTTGGTTGAAAATGTAACTCTTCTCTTGAAAATTCGTATTTTTTGGTTTAATTTAACAGTTTTTTTATTGAAAATGTGATACTTTTTTTCTAAAAATAACAATTATTACACTTTTTGTTTAGAATTTACTTATTTTATTATCGAAGATTCATCAGTTCGGTTGAAAATTCAACTATTTTGTTAAAAATTCTCTGTTTCTTGGTTGAAAATTAATTATTTTAACTAAAAATGTAATAATAAAATTTTTAATTAATAAATCTTGTTCAACTGAAACTCAATTCGTTATTGCTAATTTCTATTTTATTTGTGCCCAATTTCTGCAGATACAAAATGTAGTAAATATGATAATAAAAATTACGAAATTAGATTCTTTAATCTACGTTCAACAAACACAGATAGATTGCGCAAGGATATTTTAAGATTAAAATATCTCACATTGTGAAATTGCTGTCACAAACTTGGAATAACAAATTAGATTGAAAAACAACTTTTAAAATAACAAATCCAGCCACACTAAAAAAACGATCTCGAAACCATTATTTACAACAACAATAAAAACCAATCTAAAACACTAATAGCATATAAATCTCTCCATTTAAATAAAAAAAAATAATTGCTTTAAAATTAGAGGTTTTTGTCTCATGTACACCCAAACCAAAACTAATTTTACCATAAAATTTATACCCGTTTTTCTTACGAATCAGTCAAAATTCCGTGAATTGAGACGATTCTCAAAACCGTAAATGAAAAACCCTGGTGGAAACCATTTTTACAAGAACGTAAAACATTTCTACAACTGTAATTTTTTGTTAAAACACGTACTTTTTGTAAAAAATATACAAAACTTAACAAAAAAATACAGTCAAATACAAATAGCTATAATTTTTTCTTGTATTTTCTTGTAGAAAAGTAAAAGAATTAACAATAAAGTACAAGTTTCTACAATTCACAAATTTGTATAACTTTTCATTAATATTTTTTTTAACTTTGTTGTAAAAAATCTACAAGGTATTACAGGAAACTACAGAATTTTACTTTTTTTTTTAATTTGGGTGTTTGACGTCATAAAAACATTTTTAATTTTACGTAAATTATTGTAGAAAATTACAAATCTTTACAAAAAATTACAAGATTTCACAAAAGTTGAAATATTGGGAAACTGTACTTAAAATTATGTTGTATATTTTTACCAATAATTTTTGCTATTTATTATAATCAGTCACACTGAACTAAATTATTTTAAATAGAAAGCCTTGAATCGTTAATATTTCAGAGTGTTAAATTAAAACTTTTTACGTTACAATTTTAATTGTTCTATTTAATAAATTTTTAATATGTCAGTGAAATTATTGAATTTTGATGAGTAAATAACAATTGAACAATTAACAATTTGGGAAAAATTTGAGTTAGTTTAAGAGATATTTTCCAGTTTTGAGCTCGGTTTTGAGAAGATCCAAACCTAATTTAAAACTAAAAAAGATTTCGAAAAATAAAAAAATTAATTTAGATTTTTGAAGATTTCGAAATAAAACTTTGAAGCTTTTTATTGACCTTTAAAAGTTTTGAGAAAATAAAAAAAAATGTCTTAACTTTGCTGGGAAAATTTTAAATGATTTTTTATTTTGAAAAATTAATTTTAAGAGAATACGTAAAAGGATTAAAATTTTTTTTTGAATAATAAATAACAATTGAACAAATATTGATTTGGAAAATATATTTGGAAGTTTTGAAAAGATTCCAAAATAATTTGAAACGTGAAAAGATTTCAAAACATTTAAAAAACAATGTAGATTTTTGAAGATGCCGAACACAAAATTTATAAGCTTTTTATAAGCTTCAATAACAATTGAACAATTATCAATTTGGAAAAAATTTGAGTTATAGTTTAAGAGAACCAGTTTTGAGAATATCCAAACTTAATTTAAAACTAAAAAAGATTTCGAAAAATAAAAAACTAAATTTACATTTTTGAATATTTCGGAATAAAATTTTGAAGCTTTTTATTGACCTATAAAGGTTTTGAGAAAATAAAAAAATGTCTTAACTTGATTTTTTATTTTGAAAAATTAGTTTTAAGAGAATATTTAAAAAGATTAAAATGTTAACATTTTGTTTTGAATAATAAATAACAATTGAATATTTATATTAATTAATTTTTTGATAAAATTTTTTGCGTATTAAATATTTTTAATTATTAACCAAAATTCATTTGTAACGTGAAAACAATAAAATAAATTAAAATTTTTAAAAAATATTGGCAAAGTCAACTAGTTGTTTCAAAAATTAATAATTTTAATCCCATAAATAAGATTTAAAAAATATGAATTGAAGTGCGACTCGACCAAGAAGCACGACCATAAAAAGGGCCATTTTCCTTTAAAAATTTTGGCTTTAAAACTAAATTTTTCTTATTAAAAAATTTGTTTAAAAATTAAACAATAATTTTATTGCTAAAAATTAAATTAATATAATTTATCGAAAATAAATGAGTAAGTTTAAAATATATTTATAAGTTTTGATAAGATTCCAAAATAATTTAAAACGTGAAAAGATTTCAAAACATTTAAAAAACAATGTAGATTTTTGAAAATGTCGAACACAAAGTTTATAAGCTTTTTGAGCATTTTGAAAGGTCTTAAATTAATAAAAAATTTGTATCGAAATTTCTAAAAAAACTAACAATAATTTTTGTTTGAAAAATTAATTTTAAAAGAATATTTAATAAGATTTCCAAAACTAAAAAAAAAGAATCTGGATTTTAAGGTAATTTTTTTACTTTTGTAGGATTTTAAAAAAATTGTTGGAAGAATTCGAGTTGCAAGATAATAAAATTATTATTAGATTCCTGGAAAATTTTTTAATTATTTTTTTAAACAAATTTTTAAGCAAATCTGTATTTAAAAAGATTTCAAAACAAATTTTAATGTATAACTTAATGTTTCTAGCTTAAAATTGCTTAAAATGACATATTTTGGAAAATTTATACATTTTTTTATTCATTCTTCAATTCTTTTTAAGGATCTTTAAAGGTTTTAAGGAAATAAAAAAATTCTTAAGTTTGCTGAGAAAATTTAGAGTGATTTTTTATTTTTTTAAATTAATTTCAAGAGAATATTTAAAAGGATACAACAACATTTTTTGAATAATAAATGACAATGGAACAATTAATAATTTGGAAAATAATCGAGTAAGTTTAACATATATTTAGAAGTTTTGAAAAGATTCCAAAATAATTTGAAACGTGAAAATAAAAAATTTGTATCAAAATTCTTCGAAAAACTAACAATAATTTTTTTGTTTGAAAAGTTAATCCAAAATTTTCAAAAGAGAATCTGGATGGTTTTAAGGTAATTTTTTTTTACTTTTGCAGGATTTTCAAAAAATTGTGGGAAAAATTCCGAGTTCCAAGATAATAAAATTATTATTAGATTCCTGGAAAATGTTTAAATGATTTTTTTAAAACAAATTTTTTAAGAGAATATTTAAAAAGATTTCAAAAAAAATTTTAATGTATAAATTAATGCTTCTAGCTTAAAATTGCTCAAAATCTTGTAATTTTGAAAATTTATAAATTTTTTCATTCATTCTTCAATTCATAGCATTGAAAATGATAGCGTGGATTTAAAAAAAAAATATTTTAACTGTACAATGTATAAAAGTTAAAAAATGAAATTTTGCAGTTTAACGGCTTTTACTTAAAATAGTTTCAATTTTCATTTTATACGCGAAAATTACTGAGCGTTTGAATTAAAATTTGTTTAAGCTTTAATTTGAAAAGTTAAAAATCCAAAAGTATTCCACTTTGATTGTTTTAATTTGCGGTTCAGTTTTTATAAGTTCAAATGAAAAAAACATTTATTTTCAGGAGTTCAAATCTTATAATTTAAATGACCGTGATCAATTCTTTCTCAATTGTTCAATTCTGATTTGAAGTCAAAAAGTGGTTCTTTTTCGACCCAGGATAAGAAATATTAAAATATTGCAATGACATAATTTTAAACGACATAAATGGTGTCCAATCGATTGCTATTTATTTGAAAAAAAAACTTCAAACGAAAGGTTTTAAACATAGAAGCTTTTTTGTAATAGCGATCATGTACAAATCCTAATTTAAAATTCTCTCACTGCAATATTCTAAATATTTATCATCCTAGGTCGAAAAAGAACAACTTTTTGGCTGCAAAAGCTGTCAATTTCTGTAGATTCTTGTAGAAAATTAAAACTACAATAAAATACAACAAAGTAAAAAGAAAATACAAAAAAAAGCACAAAATTCGTCTGAATAATAGAAAAAAGTTGTACTTTCCTGTAATTTTGGTTGTAATTTATTGTATTTATTTGTAGATACCTGTGAAAATAGTTTTAGTTTACTGTACTTTTAGATAAAAATTTGTCCACCAGGGAATGGGAAGAAATAAGTCTATAAAAAGCGCTGTATCGTCGCATGATCGCGGATTTTGTCGAGACCGGACAAGTTGTCCCACCAGAAGGAAAGTTTGTGTTCGAGGATGAGTTTGAACCAGGGTGTTAGCGGAGCGTCGATTGATTTGACGAATTCTTCGATTTGGGATCGAGGGACCCAACGAATTTCGCTGACTTCGTCGGGGTTGGGGTCGAGGGTGACTTCCTTTTGCGCAAAGAGAATATAGTCTATTTCGTGTTCGCCCCAGCACGAATCTCCCATCGCCTCATAATGAATCCTCGTCAAGTAGTACAAATCGCTTGGTTCGATTTCACTCACTGGAATTCCCAATTCGTAATTTAATCTTCGCTGGGCTGCCTTCCGAATTCCAATGGCTTCTTGTTCATCGGATTCCCCTGGAACTTCCGCCAGAGGATGACTACAGCAAGTGTTGGTGTAATATCCCGGAAATGTGATCTGAAGAGAGAAAAAAGACATATTTGAAATTCAGATACCTACAATTAGAAGGGTTTAGATCTTTTTAAACATTCGAGTTTTTCTGTGTTCGAATTTCAAACAAAATGTGGATTTTTATAGATTTCGAAAAAAGAAGCTTTTTAAGAATTTTGAAACATTTCAAAAGAAAAGTTTGAAAGATTTCAAAACATTTAAAATGATTTCCTAAATTTTCGAACCTGAATGTAGAAAATTTTAAAGCAAAATTTTTCAATTTTGCAGAATTACAAATTTGAGAAAAAAAAACGTGTATTCAAGAGAATAACAAAATTTTCTTGAGAATCCTAGGAAAATTATTTTAAGAGAAAATTTTAAAAGATTTCCAAAATTGTTGAAAAAGAATCTGGGAGATATTAGAGCAATTTCTTTAAATTTTAAGGATTTAAACAAATTTGAATCATTTTAAAAGATATTTAGAAGTTAAACAAAAATTTTGAATAATTTGAAAATTAAAAAAATTTTAAACAAAACGTAACTTAATTCATTTTAAGAGAATATTTCAAAATATTTCCAAAAATTACAAAAAATAATCTGGATGATTCTTTTTAATTTTGTATAGATTTTTGCAGATTTCGATCAAAAAAATTAGAAGCTTTTTAAGAATTTTTAAACGTTTCAAGAGAATAACAAACTTTTCTTAAGATTCCTAGGAAAATTTTATATGATTTTTTATTTTGAAAAATGAATTTGAAGAGAAAATTCAAAAGATTTGAAAATTTTTAAAATGATTCCCTAAATTTTCGAACCTGAGTGTAGAAAATTTAAAGAAAAATTTTTCAATTTTGTAAGATTACAAATTTGAGAACAAAATCGTGTATTCAAAAGAATAACAAAATTTTCTTGAGGATCCTAGGAAAATTTTTTATGATTTTTTATTTTGAAAAATGAATTTTAAGAGAAAATTTTAGACCACATTTTTTAATTTTTCAGGATTTTAACAACATTTAAGGAAAAATTTGGTTCATTTTAAAAGACATTAAGACTTTTTAAACAAATTTCAAAAATAATTTAACATTTGAAAAGATTAAATAAAATTTAAAAAATTTTAAACAGTGTAGATTTTTGAAGATTTCGAACAAAATATTTAGAAGTTTTTTTAAGAATTTTGAAAGATTTCGAAATAATAACAAAAATTTGTAAGATTCCTCGGAAAATTTAGAATAATTTTTCACTTTGAAAAATTAATTTTAAATCGAAACGGTTTCCAAAATTGTCGAAATATAATCCAGAATATTTTATACATTTTTTTTCATTTTGCTGGATTTAAAATAAAATAAGAAACAATTTTGAATCATTTCAAAAAGATGTTACAATAAGAAGTTTTTGAAAATATTCAAAAATAATTAAAAATTTGAGAGGACTTCAAAAAAATTAAAACATAGTGTAGATTTTTGAAGACTTCGAACTAAAAAATTAAAAGCTTTTTAAGGATTTTAAAAGGTTTGAAAATAATAAAACAAATTTTGTAAGATTCCTCGGAAAATTTTTAATGATTTTTTATTTTGAGGAATTAATTTAAAGAGAATATTTCAAAAGATTTTGAAAAATTTCAAAAGATTTCCAAAATTGTTGAAAAAGAATCTGGGAGATATTAAAGCAATTTCTTTAAATTTTCAGGATTTGAAAAAATTTGAATCAATTTAAAAGATATTTAGAAGCTAAAAAATTTTCAAAAATAATTTTAAAATTTTAAAAATTTTAAACAAAACGTAACTTAATTTTAAAATGATTTTTTTATGTTGAAAAAATTCACTTTAAGAGAATATTTAAAAAGATTTCCAAAAATTATAAAAAATAATCTAGATGATTCTTTTTTAATTTTGTATAGATTTTTTCAGATTTCGATCAAAAAAATTAGAAGCTTTTTAAGAATTTTGAAACGTTTCAAGAGAATAACAAACTTTTCTTAAGATTCCTAGGAAAATTTTAAATGATTTTTTATTTTGAAAAATGAATTTTAAGAGAAAATTCAAAAAGATTTGCATTTTTTAAAATGATTTCCTAAATTTTCGAACCTGAATGTAGAAAATTTAAAGCAAAAATTTTTAATTTTGCAAGAGAAAAAAATCGTGAATTTAAGAGAATAATCCAATTTTCTTGAAGATCCTAACAAAATTTTAAATGATTTTTTATTTTGAAAAATTATTTTAAGAGAACATTGAAAAACGTTTCCAAAAATAGTCGAAATAGAATATTTTATACCACGTTTTAAAATTTTTAACGATTTTAACACTATTTTAGGGAAAAATGGATTCATTTTAGACGATATTAAGAAGTTTTTAAAAAATATGAAAAATAATTTAAAAATAAAAAAAACTAAAACTTAGTGTAGATTTTCGAAGATTTCGAACAAAATATTTAGAAGCTTTTTAAGAATTTTGAAAGATTTCGAAATAATAAAATAAAATTGTAAGATTACTCGGAAAATATAAAATAATTTTTCACTTTGAAAAATTAATTTTAAGAGAAAATTGAAAAGATTGCCAAAATTATCCCGGAAATGTGATCTGAAGAGAGAAAAAAATACATATTTGAAATTCAGATATCTACAATTAGAAGGATTTAGATTTTTTTTAATTCGAGCTTTTCTGTGTTCGAATTTCAAACAAAATGTGGATTTTTGTAGATTTCGAAAAAAGAAGATTTTTAAGAATTTTGAAACATTTCAAGAAAAAAGTTTAAAAGATTTCAAAACATTTAAAATGATTTCCTAAATTTTCGAACCTGAATGTAGAAAATTTTAAAGCAAAATTTTTCAATTTTGTAGAATTACAAATTTGAGAAAAAAAAAACGTGTTTTCAAGAGAATAACAAAATTTCCTTGAGAATCCTAGGAAAACTATTTTAAGAGAAAATTGAAAAACGTTTCCAAAATGTTCGAAGAAGAATATTTTAGACCACATTTTTTAATTTTTCAGGATTTTAACAAAATTTAAGGAAAAATTTGATTCATTTTAAAAGATTTCATAAAATTAAAAAAAATTAAAACATAGTGTAGATTTCCGAAGATTTCGAACAAAAAATTTAGAAGCTTTTTAAGAATTTTGAAAGATTTCAGAATAATAAAAAAATTTGTAAGATTCCTCGGAAAATTTAAAATAATTTTTCATTTTAAAAAACTAATTTTAAGAGAAAATTGAAAGATTTCAAAAATTGTCAAAATATAATCCGGAATATTTTAGAGATTTATTTTTCTGGATTTAAAATAAAATCAGGAACAATTTGAATCATTTTAAAAAGATATTAAGAAGTTTTTAAAAATTTTCAAAAATACTTCAAAATTTGAGAGGACTTCCAAAAAATTAAAACAAAGTGTAGATTTTTGAAGATTTCGAACTGAAAATTTAAAAGCTTTTTAAGGATTTTGAAAGGTTTTGAAATAATATAAATGTTTTGAAACATTTCAAAATATTTCCAAAATTGTTGAAAAAGAATCTGGAAGATATTAAAGCAATTTCTTTAAATTTTAAGGATTTAAAAAAATTTGAATCATTTTAAAAGATATTTAGAAGTTAAAAAAATTTTAAATTAAAAAAATTTTAAACAAAACGTCAGTTAATTATAAATTTATTTTTTTATGTTGAAAAAATTCATTTTAAGAGAATATTTGAAAAGATTTCCAAAAATTAAAAAAAATAATCTGGATGATTTTTTTTAAATTTTGTATAGATTTTTGCACATTTCGATCAAAAAAATTAGAAGCTTTTTAAGAATTTTTAAACGTTTCAACAAACTTTTCTTAAGATTCCTAGGAAAATTTTTAATGATTTTTTATTTTGAAAAATAAATTTTAAGAGAAAATTCAAAAAGGTTTGACATTTTTTTTAATGATTTCCTAAATTTTCGAACCTGAATGTAGAAAATTTTGAAGCACAATTTTTCAATTTTGCAACATTACAAATTTGAGAAAAAAATCGTGTATTCAAGAGAATAACAAAATTTTCTTGAGGATCCTAGAAATTTTTAAAATTATTTTCTATTTTGAAAAATTATTTTAAGAGAAAATTGGAAAACGTTTCCAAAATGGTCGAAGAAGAATATTTTAGACATTTTTTAATTTTGCAGGATTTAAATCAAATTTAAGGAAAATTTTGATTCATTTTAAAAGACATTAAGACGTTTTGAAAACATTTCAAAAATAATTAAACATTTGAAAAGATTTCCTGAAATTAAAAAAATTGTAAACATAGTGTAGATTTTCGAAGATTTCAACATAATAAAAAAAAATTGTAAGATTCCTCGGAAAATTTAAAATAATTTTTCATTTTGAAAAATTAATTTTAAGAGAAAATTGAAAGATTTCAAAAATTGTCAAAATATAATCCGGAATATTTTAGAGATTTATTTTTCTGGATTTAAAATAAAATTAGGAACGATTTGAATTATTTTAAAAAGATATTGAGAAGTTTTTAAAAATTTTCAAAAATAATAAAAAATTTGAGAGGACTTCAAAAAAATATATATATAGTGTAGATTTTTTAAGATTTCGAACTAAAAATTTAAAAGCCTTTTAAGGATTTTAGGTTTTAAAATAATAAAACAAATTTTGTAAGATTCCTCGGATATTTTTTTATGATTTTTCATTTTGGGGAATTAATTTAAAGAGAATATTTCAAAAGATTTTGAAACATTTCAAAAGATTTCCAAAATTGTTGAAAAAAAATCTGGGAGATATTAAAGCAATTTCTTTAAATTTTCAGGATTTAAAAAAATTAGAATCATTTTAAAAGATATTTAGAAGTTGAACGAAAATTTTTAATAATTTGAAAATTAAAAAAATTTTAAACAAAACGTAACTTAATTCATTTTAGGAGAATATTTAAAAATATTCCAAAAATTAAAAAAAATAATCTGGATGATTCTTTTTAATTTTGTATACATTTTTGCAGATTTCGATCAAAAAAATTAGAAGCTTTTTAAGAATTTTTAAACGTTTCAAGAGAATAACAAACTTTTCTTAAGATTACTAGGAAAATTTTAAATGATTTTTTATTTAGTAAAATGAATTTTAAGAGAAAACTCCAAAAGATTTGAAATTTTTTTAATTGATTTCCTAAATTTTTGAACCCGAATGTAGAAAATATAAAGCAAAATTTTTTAATTTTGCAAGATTACAAATTTGAGAAAAAAATCGTGTATTCAAAAGAATAACAAAATTTTCGTGAGGATCCTATGGAAATTTTGTATGATTTTTTATTTTGAAAAATTAATTTTAAGAGAAAATTCAAAAAGATTTGAAATTTTTTAAAATGATTTCCTAAATTTTCGAACTTGAATGTAGAAAATTAAATTAATTTAAAGCAAAAATTTTTTATTTTGCCAGATTACAAATTTGAGAAAAAATCGTGTATTCAAGAGAAGAACAAAATTTTCTTGGCGATCCTAGGAACATTTTAAATGATTTTTTATTTTGAAAAATTATTTCAAGAGAAAATTGGAAAACGTTTCCAAAATGGTCGAAGAAGAATATTTTAGACCATATTTTTTAATTTTTCAGGATTTTAACAAAATTAAACGAAAAATTTGATTCATTTTAAAAGACATTAAGACGTTTTAAAAAAATTTCCAAAATAATTAAACATTTGAAAAGATTTCATAAAATTTTTAAATTTTAAACAGTGTAGATTTTCGAAGATTTCGAACAAAAAATTTAGAAGCTTTTTAACAATTTTGAAAGATTTAAAAATAATAAATAAATTTGTAAGATTCCCCGGAATATTTAAATTAATTTTTTAGTTTGAAAAATGAATTTTAAGAGAAAATTGAAAAGATTTCCAAAATTGTCAAAATAAAATCTGGAATATTTTAGAGAATTTTTTTTGTTTTGCTGGATTTAAAATAAAATCAGGAACAATTTGAATCATTTTAAAAAGATATTAAGAAGTTTTGAAAAATTTTCAAAAATAATTTAAAATTTGAAAGGACTTCAAAAAAATTAAAACATAGTGTAGATTTTTGAAGATTTCGAACTACAAATTTAAAAGCTTTTTGAGGATTTTAAAAGGTTTGAAAATAATAATACATATTTCGCAAGATTCCTCGGAAAATTTTTTATGATTTTTTATTTTGAGGAATTAATTCAAAGAGAATATTTCAAAAGATTTCGAAACATTTCAAAAGATTTCCAAAATTGTTGAAAAAGAATCTGGGAGATATTAAAGCAATTTCTTTAATTTTTCAGGATTTGAAAAAATTTGAATCAATTTAAAAGCTAAAAAATTTTTTAAAATAATTTTTAAATTAAAAACATTTTAAACAAAACGGAAGTTAATCTTAAAATGATTTTTTTTTATATTGAAAAAATTCATTTTAAGAGAATATTTAAAAAGATTTCCAAAAATTACAAAAAATAATCTGGATGATATGGACTTTTTTAATTTTGTATAGATTTTTGCAGATTTCGAACAAAAAAGTTAGAAGCTTTTGAAGAATTTTGAAAGATTGCAAGAGGATAAAACAATTTACTTAAGATTCGTAGGAAAAGTTAAAATGATTTTCATTTTGAAAATTTTATTTTAAGAGAATATTTAAAAACATTTCCAAAATTGTTGAAAAAGAATCTCCAAGAGTTTATAACAATTTTTTTAAATTTTGTAGCATTTTTTAAAAATTGTAAGAAAATGCGAATCATTTTAAAAAGATATTTCAAAGTTTAGATACAATTTCAAAAATAATTTGAACTTTGAAAATATTTCAAAAAATTAAAAACAAAATGCAGATTTTTGAAGATTTCAAAATAAAATTTTAAAGCTTTCTAAGGATTTTGAAAGGTCTCAAAGTAATAATTTTTGTTTAAATTCCTACGAAAATGTTTAATTATTTTTAATTTTTAAACAAAAAATTTCTTTCCACAAATGGAACTGAAAAATTTTGAAAAATAAAATTCTCGACACTGTCAAATTCCCGAAAAGGAAAATATTCGAAACAGAAAGTTCCCAAACAATTCCAGAATTTCCAAATTTGAAAAATTCGGAATAATAAAATTTCTTATAGTTTATAATATTACCAAATTTTAAAATTCCCGGACCTAAAGAATTTGAAAAATGTTTAAATAATAACTAAATAATAAAATATGTTTGTCACATAAAAATACTTTGATTTATTATTTTATTATTTAACAATTTTGTAATTGTTCAGATTCCAGAATTTCGAATTTCGGTGTACTTAGCCGCCCTTTGCAGTTCCCCTGGACTCACAAGAAATATTTGTTCTGAGCTCACCGAATTTCGGTACCTTTCCAACTTCCCTGGACTCATCGAAAATATTTTTTCGACACTCGCCGAATTTCGGTGTACATATCTGCCCTTTTCTTAGTTCTCCTGGGCTCACCGAAAAGGTTTCTTCTATGCTCACCGAATTTCGGTGCATATATTCGCCCCTTTCCAGCTCCCCTGAAATCACCAAAAACATCTGCTCTACGCTCACCGAATTTCGGTGCACCTAGACACGACCTACTTTATAATATCGAAAAAAAAATGTTGAAGATTTTAAGGGAAATTTTGAAATATTATTCAAAATTTATTAAATAAAAGACTTTAAAGAATTTTTTAAGGGAATAAAAATATTTCAAAACTTTGAAAGCTCTCTGAAAATTTATGAAATACTTCTTAGTTTCTTGCAAACTTCTAAACGACCTGAATATCTTTTAACATGTCTCAAATTTTTCCCAAAATCTTGTAAAATCCTGTAAAAAAAAATTTTCTTCAACATTTTTTACATTCTTTTTTGACTTAAGTGTTGCAAAAACTTTAACAAATAAATAGTAATTCGAAATTTGTATTTTCAATTAAAAATTATTTTTTCCCTTTTCCAGCCAGTGTTGGTAATTTTACGATGTCGGATATTTCATATGAAGTGTCTAGGCTTACCGAATTTCGGTGCACATATCCGCCCTTTTTCAGCTCACCTGGGCCTACCGAAAATATTTGTTCTACCATCACCGAATTTCGGTGCGCCTAGTCGCCGTTTCCAGCTTCCCTGGGCTCACGAAAATATCTGTCCAATGAGCACCGAATTTCGGCACATATATCCCCCGTTTCGGGTCTTATGGATTCTCCGAAAATATTTGTTCTACCACCACCGAATTTCGGTGCGCCCAGTCGCCTTTTTTAGCTCATCTGGCCTCACAGAAAATATCTGTTGCATGCTCACTGAATTTCGGTACATATACCCCCGTTCCGAGTCTTCTGGACTCACTGAAAATATTTGTTCTGCCACCACCGAATTTCGGTGTGCCCAGTCGCCCTTTCCAGCTCATCTGGTCTCACCGATAATAAATGTTCCATGCGCACCGAATTTCGGTGCATATTCCCCCGTTTCGGCTCTTCTGGACACACCGCGAATATTTGTTCTACCATCACCGAATTTCGGTGGCCCCTAGTCGCCCTTTCCAGTTCTCCTGGATTCGCGAAAATATCTCATCCACGCTCACCAAATTTCGGTGTATATATCCCCCGCTTTCGGCTCTTCTGGACTCTCCGAAAACATTTTATATACGCTCACGGAATTTCGGTGCACATATCCGCCCTTTCCAGCTCATCTGGTCTCACCGAAAATATTTCGTCTACCACCACCGAATTTCGGTGCGCCTAGTCGCCCTTTCCAGCTCCCCTGAGCTACCGAAAATATTTGTTCCATGCTCACCGAATTTCGGTGCACATATATAAGCCCATTTTTCAGCTCATCTGGACTCACCGAAAACATTGGTTCCACCATCACCGAATTTCGGTGCGCCCAGTCGCCCTTTTCAGCTCTCGAAAATATTTGTTCTAGGCTCACCGAATTTCAGTGCACATATCCACCCTTTTCCAGTACACCTGGACTCACCGAAAACACTTCTTCTACCATCACCGAATTTCGGTGCGCCTAGCCGCCCTTTCCAACTCCCCTGAGCTCTCGAAAATTTTTGTTCTACCGTCACCGAAATTCGGTGTACATATCCGCCCATTTTCAGCTCCTTTAGGCTCACCGAAAATATTTGCTCTATGCTCACCGAATTTCGGTGGATCTAGAAATGGCCTACTTTACAATGTCGAAAAAAATGTGGAAAGCAAATTTTGAAAATTTGAAAAATTAATTAAATAAAAGATTTTGAAGAATTTTTTAAGAGATTAAAAATATTTCTAAACTTTGAAAGATTTCCGAAAATTTATCAAATACTTTTTAATTCCTTACAAACTTCTAATTAGCCTAAATATCTTTTAAACTGACTCAAATCTTTTCAAAATTTGGTAAAATTCTGTAAAATAAAAAAATTTTCTTCAACACTGATAATACATTTCCAAGATGAAATTTAAGTTTTCAAAAACTTTAACAAATAAATAGTAATTCAAAATTTTTTATTTTCAATTAACAATTATTTATCCCCTGAAAGCGAAAAACTACACGTGCGCTTAGCGCCCGATTGATGAAGCTATTTAAATTCGAACTCTCTAAAATATATGAATTAATAATAAATTGATAAAATTGCTACATTTTCAGAAAGAATATAAGAAATTATCATTTCTATTATATGTTATCTTGTAATGCAATGCAAATGGAACTGCGTCAGAAAGATACGACAGTCAGATAAAAATGTAAAATAGAATAAAAATTGACGAGTTGGCTCAAAACTCCTGATTTGAATAACGTACTTTGTCATAATGCAAAAATGTAGGAATAATAAAAAGCCAAAAATAACTCACCTTTGTAGAAGACCTTTTCTGCAGCAATAAATCCCCATTTCCGTTAAAAAGAAAAACACTGAATGCTCTGTGAAGAGGAACACTACCCTCTTTGTTTATCCAATGGCAGTGCTTCTTTGTCGCCTCGCCGAGAGGCTTATCAAACTCATCTACGAGGATGCACCTCTCTTCCAGTGCTGATTTTTGCAGCGGGGCAATTTTCATATTCGTATGCACATTTCTCACTGCAAGACACTCTTCTCGCATTCCAGAGTAAATTCTTTTTCCTGTATTCAATACCGTTCGCAGTGCCATTTCGAAATTATAGGTTAACTTTCGTGGTGACAGCCCGATCCGAACCACTTACTACGCAATTTTGACTCGACTGATTTTCAATCACAAGTCACAACACGACATTCCATGATCCAAGAAACTATGGTCTCCCCACGCGCATCTAAAACAAAGTGAACCAATCAAATCGCCCGTAGGGATTCGTATGACGATCTCCATTCTTGAAAGGACGCCAAGCGGGAAGCTTGAATCAGGTTCAACGCTGCATGTGTGAATTGCAGAAAAAACTCGAAAACAGTCTTATAAATAGTCGTATAAAGTTCAAATGAAAATCAGAAACATGTGTCATGTTTATAACGAGTATCGAAATGTAAAAAAGCGTGCTATTAAAAAAATTGAAGTGCTTCTTTGCAACATATTTAAAGAATGGTAATCTTCCATACTATTCACACTATAAATTTTGAAAAGAACCATGTTACATTATCGTCTATTTAACCGGGGATCGATTCTGTGTTTATTAACTTTCTCAATTTAATCATAATTGCAGTTGGCTTATTATCGTTAATGATCTTTAATTTACTAAAAATTATAGAATTTTTAGTAATAGTTGTGTTGCAATTTTGAACTTATCTCAATGATATTTATTTTCATTGAGAGATTCGTTCAAATTGAGTTTACTTTTTCCTGTCCAGTAAATTGCAACCAACTATAAAAGTTGACTCCAATACTGGTAGGATGTTAAAATTAGCCCTAAACATTTTATAACCAAATTCTCGCAACTAAAAATTTCCCACTCAGTTTTAAATCATAATTTAAAACAAAAACACAGATTATTGATTCACTCATGGGAGAGATGATTGCGTAATTGTTACGATTTTAAGGTATTTTAATAGATCTTTCTCATAAGATCCATTAAAGATCAATACACATAATTTATCACTAGTTCTGTGCTTTCATCGCACAACGAGGTCCTTGTCGTTAAATAAGGTGCCGGGTCGTTACGACAAATCACAATTTTGAATTTAATTAAGTTTTTATAACTGAATTTTTGGATTCTCCTCCATTTTCCTTATTTTGCCTTGTTTATAGATCCCAAACTCTAGTCACATAAGGTGCAGGATCGTTACGAGATGTGCTATTCTAATTTTTTTTATTTGATCCTACTCGCACAACGAGGTCCTTATTATTTAATAAGGTGCAGGGTCGTTACGAGAGATTCAATTTTATTTACGTTCAAACTCACTCGCACAACGAGGCCCTAATGTTTTAAATTAGGTTCAGGGTCGTTACGAGGAGTCACATTATTTTGGTTTTTATTCAAATTAAAATAAATTCCCAATCAACATTTAATATGCAAGCATGCACAACAAGGTCCTCATAAACATACAAGGTTCAGAGTCGTTACAAACATTACATATAATTAAATTTTTTATAAATCCACAAAAACTCACATTTATTATTCCAATTCAAAAACAATGAATTGAAATAATTTATAAAGCACAAAAAGGAAAATCTCGGATATTTAACTTCCTTTGAATCAAGTATATTTTATTCGACTTTCTGTCTCCAATGACAGGTAGGCAAAGTGAAGCTCCTTCCTCAAAGAGGGTCGAGCGGTCGAGTAAGAAGTCCTTTGGTACCGATACCGGGATCGATATTTATGAAGTGCATTGGTCCCACGCTACCCCTACTTATTAGCCGATTGCGCGCGCAATCGATCGTATGATCGAACGATTTGGTGAATCCTCCCTTCGTTCCACCTGCTTGTCCACTTATCAGTCAGAGGCGTATCAATATAAATATACACCCGTAGCTTTATGATTTTATTGTAATTATGAAAATAGAACGGACCGTCTCAACCATAAATAGATAAATATGAAAGATGAATGAACGATGAATAGATGAATTTTTAACTAAAATTACAGCATATTCAACTAGAATAATAGTTATATTTTCAGTTCAAATAAATAATAATTTTTAACCAAAAAAGAAACAAATTTTCAAAAAAAAAAAAAAATTCAATAAAATATCTCATACTTCAACGAAAGAAATGAATTTTTAATGGAAATGATGAATCTTCAACCAAAAAAATTAATTTTTAACAAAAGAGATTAACTTTCAGCCACGTAATTTTATTTCCAACCTAAAAGATGAATTTTTAAATAAAATGATAAATATTTAACTGGAATACATGAATTTTCAACCGAAAAGAAGAATTTTTCAACAAGAAGATTAACTTGTAAAGAAAAACATAATTTTCTACAAAAAAAAAAGATTTTTTGCAAAATTGTGGATTTTCAACGAAAAGTTGCATTTTCAACTCAAAAAGAGAAATTTTCATCCAAACTGTTGAATTTTGAACAAGAAAAGATCAAATTTCAACCAAAAATAGAGATTCAAATTTTCAGTTGAAGGAATTATATTTCAATCAAACTGATGAATTTTCAACTAAAATTATGAATCTTCAACTGGAATAGTTGAATTTTATACCAAAAAGATGAATTTTCAACCATAAAGATTAATTGTCTACAAAAAAGGCGAATTCTTCACAAAGTACATAAATTTTCAAACAACTAGTTCAATTTCTAAATAAAAAATATCAATATTCAATAAAAAATAGAATGGTTAAATTTTCTGTTAAAAATTTAATTCTTATCAATAGAAAAAACGGATTTTCATTAAAATAGTGCAATTTTCGACATATAGAAATGGACTAGCTACTCCGTGGGCGAATGGCAATTAGAAAGAGAAGGGAGAGAGTGGTGGGCAATCTGTCTCTTTCTGGTCGAAGGTGATTGGTCTAGAACATCGACATATAGTATCATATAGAAATTCTAGACCAATCACCTTCGACCAGAAAGAGACAGATTACCCACCACTCTCTCCCTTCTCTTTCTAATTGCCATTCGCTTTCTAATTATACCATTCACGTTTCGCCTACGGAGTAGCCAGTCCATTTCTATATGTCCATGGCCTACGCCCTACACCCCGACTGCAATTTTTGCGCTCGGGTCTCGTATTGTGCGCGCGCACCGCACACCTACTCGCGGGAAATTTAGAAATCGATGTTTCAATTAGCTTTTATAATGTAAGGCTTGAGACTTTTCTTCTTTCTGTTAATTAGTTGAATCGTAATTTTTTTTATGTTTATAATTATGGAGCGTACAATTTTTTGCCTGTAAGGGTTTTTAAATGAAACCAATTCGCCCTTCTGTGTTACAATGAAATTTATTATTAAAATAAATAAATTGCGTGAATATGTAATAAACTGCGTAACACTATTAAAATAATACTAAATTTAAAATATCAATGTACATTAAAATTAATATTGCAAGCATATGAAATCGCTATTAGGAACTTCTTTATTAGATTTCATATACTTTCATGATAATCGCTCAGATAATTCCATTTTACACAAAAGAAAAATAAGTTTAGCAGTCATTTTCGATTCTTATTAATAAAGCATAATACCTTCTTCCAGTCAACCAAAAATAAAATTGGATTTTAAGTCGAAAAGATCAATTACGCGAATAAATAACAGATCTAACCTACAAACCAACTGTACTCACATTAAATTTCTACCATTCAGGGTAAATTTTTTAAAAAGTTTGACATGAACGTAGCACTCTAATCATAAAAAGCAATTCAATCGACGAATTCTAGATTATTACTTCAATTGCGAATATTTGACAAGATTTAAAGAAATTAAAGAACTTTGAGCTTTTAAGTACGCTGCTATACCGACCTATATATTATATTTAATATACAATAATTTCCATATTTTAATGTATATCAAATTTCAACTACCGTTTATGCAAATAACTTCATACAAATTTGTATTAAATTTAATACAGATTTTTCTAACAGTGAAGTATCTAATTTGATGCATCTTTTTGTAATAAAGTTACAGCAATGGAATTTTGCTCATCTTGACTTGGTTTTTCAAAACGTCTGCTTTTCTTCGATGTAGTCTTTCGTGTGCTTAATAGTTTTCTTTGAGGTTCAATTTTCTTGTTAGCAGGTTCTTTCCTTGGCCTAGGCGCTGCTACCAATTCTTGACGAAGGGCCCTGATCATTGGTTCAATGGTATTCAAAAGTTTGTCCACTGCTGCTATCTGCTTTTCATTTTCTACCTCACTTTCTACGAGTTTTATGGCTCTCTGTAGTTTTTCTATCAATTTTTTCTTTTTCTCTACCAGCGGTTTCCTTTCTTCAGATGTACTGAGAAGCTCAACAATTGATTGTGATTCTATCACTCTTGAATTTTCAGCGATTTCTAGCGGATGGTCGTCTCCTAAATAGGAACATGTATTATTATTATATTTTTTTCTCATAATTCTTATGGACTACGGACTAAGTCAAGTGACTGATGAGATCAGGATGTTATAAAGTAATATAATACGATGTCTGAAATCTTCTGTGATGATGTTGTAGATACAAAATTAGGAACATAGTACCAAACTACAAATTCTTTTTCAAGAAAATTTACTGCTTATACAGGGTGTCCAGCGACCTGGAAAACCTGGAATTCTCCTTGAATTTTTTTTTAAACCTTGAAAATCTGGAAATCTCCTTGAATTTTTCACGAGAACCTTGAATTTAAATTATTTTTATTTTAAAACAATTACTTTATTGAAATGTGAAAAGTAATTAAAATCTTTTAGTCTATTATGAAAGAAACATCTCGTTTAAAAGAAATATTGCTACTGAAGTTTTTTATTTATCAAGATATAATTCATCTTTTGTTCATTACAAAATAAATAAAGAGATTTCGAGGGACTTTTTTAGACTGGTACCAATTATTTTATAGATTGCAATTAACAGACTTTCATATCGTAAATAATTCTATAACTTTTCAATTTCTTCTCCGCTAATATAGAATGTTAAAATATACATTTTTTGTGATATTCAACTTACAAATTATGAACATTATCAGTTGAAAACTTTGATGTTAATTCAGTTTCAGAATTAGAATGAGCCACGGCCATACAACGGATTTTTCGAGGGGGAAGATTTCAAAATATTTTACAAACGATTTCAAATTTTTTAGAAAATTTCAAAAGATTCCACAAATATTTCAAAGAATTAATAAGGATATCAAAGGTTTTAAACGATTTCAAATTTTTTTAGAAGATTTCAAAAGATTTTAAATATTTCAATGATTTTAAACGAATACAAAAGATTTCAGAAAGATTTTACAAATATTTCAAAAAATTCATAAAGGATTTCAAAAGATTTAAAGAATTTCAGAGATTTCAACAAGGTACACCAGACTTCAAAGATTTCAAACCATTTGAAAGATTTTAAACGATTACCAAATTTTGTAGACGATTTCAAAAGATGTCAAAAAGATATTTAATATTTCAATGATTTTAAACGAATGCAAAAGATTTCACACACATTTCAATCATTTTAAACTATTTTAATTTTTTTTAGAAGATTTCAAAAGATATCACGAAGATTTTAAATATTTCAATGATTTCAAACGAATACAAAACATTTCAGGAAGATTTCATAAATATTTCAAAGAATTCATAAGGATTTCAAGAGACTTCAAGAATTCCAATGATTTCGAAAAGGGCACAGTACACCAGATTTCAAAGATTTCGAAACATTTTAAATGTTTTTAACGATTCCTGAAGGTTTCAACAAATTTGAGAAGATTTCAATGATTTCAAACGAACACAACAGGTTTCACAAACAAAGATTAATTTTACAAATATTTAAAAAATTTCATCATGATTTTAAAAAGATTTCAACAAATTTTATCACTGCTGGTCAATAAAAAATGAAATGGCTCATTTACCCAGATAGCACAAAAAATTCCGTGAAGATGTCCTGAAACTTGCATTGTAAGGTGGGAATATTGCATTGAAAGTTTAAGGCAAGGTTCGGTCAATCAAGAAAATGTCCGCTTGTGAGGTAATGTTGCACTGCAAGTTTCAGAACAGTTTGGAAGATGTATTTAACTTAATTTGGTGCGCAGTAGTTGTCTATGGGGCCTATGGCTGCGCAGTAGTTTTTTAAACCCTCCTAGTATATCACCAGATACATGTATCATGATTGATTTCCATATTTTTGAAAAAATGAAAAACCAAAAAATAATTAAAATTTTTATTTATATTTTGGTTTTTCTTTTTTTTATAAATATGGGAAATAATCATGATATGTGTGTCTCGTTGTATCCTGGGAGCGTCAAAAAAACTACTGCGCGCCCATAGGTCCCATAGAAAACTACTGCGCACCAAGTTAAGTTAAATAAATCTTCCAAACTGTTCTGAAACTTGCCATGCAACATTCCCTTGCCCTAACCTTTCAATGGAATATTCACAACCTTACATTGTCAGTTTCAGGAAATCTTCATAGAGTTTTTTGTGCTATCTGGGTAGTTGCATGTATAAAAAACGGTTATTTCATTATTTGATGTAAAATAAGTAGACCTGGAAAAACTTGATTTCTTGGCCTGGAAAACCTAGAAAGGACCTTGAATTTTGTTTTTGAAAATCGCTGCACACCCTGTTATAGTTATCAAAATTCGAAAACTATCTATACATTATAGGTTATGTTTCTTAACAGCGACGCGATATCACTTTTTACATATATCATTTTTATTTTTGACAGTTTATACTTAAAGAATTTGTTTACTTACTTTCTGTGTGATTTTTTAAATGCATTTTTAGGTTTCTTCTGTGGCTGAAGTTCCTCGTGCAATGTTCACACTTATAAGGGTACGACTTGACCTGCACTATCTCGTTCAGTTTTTCTAAGTGGAACTTTCGAGCATGACGTCTTAAATCACTGTTCCGTGTGAAAGTACGTTTGCATTCTATGCACATAAAACGATCCATGTTTATAGATATATAAATCTAATTCCAATGGCATAAAAATCAAAACGATCAAACAATTCCACTTGCACGAAATTCAAAACGTTCGCGATACGAAACTTGCCGAACGCCACCGAGCGCAAAAGTTGCAGTCGGGGTGTAGACGCTTGTCAATTTTGACTCGACTGATTTTACGACAACACGACCATGATCCAACTCATACAAGGTCTAGCCACGCGCAAGTAAAAAAAATTGCAGCCAATCAGCAACGATACCAGCTACACCGCCATACTGAATAAGTGTACTGGCGGCCAAACACCGCGGCCGACGATCACGATGTTGTGTTTGATTCTATCAGCATCATGATCAGCCCTATCCGACTTCATGAAATGATATCCGTAAATATATACTTCCAAGTGGTAGTACCAAAAAAACCCGACAGAGAGCGGCACTACTGCCTCTACACAGTTTAACAGTATCTGTTATGGGCTCTTATTGAATAGTAATATTCAGTATTAAAATTATTTTTTATTGACAATAGTTAAGTGATGTGACATGTACAATATTGTTTCTAAATACTTAGTGGAAGTTTTTGCAAACTGAAAATGGTTGGACACAGGTGTATCGTACTGAATTGTGATTCGGGGTACGATGTCCCTAATAAAGAAAAGTGCCATCATTTTACGGTTCCATCCGAAGCAAATAGACTACTAGAATGGGAAAAGGCGATTCCGAGGAAAGATTACATATTAAAACCGGGGATGCTAGTTTGTGAAGTGCATTTTTTATATGAGGATATAGTTTGGAAGCGCGAAGTGAAGGATCCTGCTGGCAATGTTATGGCATCGGTATGTATATTGTTTACCTTTTTACATTTAAAAAACATGAATGAAATTTGCAGTGTGAAATGAATATACACCGCCTATATTAAAGAGAAGAAATTTATTACAAAAATATAGTAAAAAATTATTTAAATTAAATTCTTTCTCACGAGCAAATGGAATTCGACTCTATTCTAACCTCAAAGAAATGTCAAAACATTGATTTCGAAGATTCAGTTTAATATGAACAAAAATAATAATTTTTTTTTTTTCCTCAATCTTTTTGTTGGCAAAATACAATGTTTGGTAAAAAAATCCAACTGTAACTAAAATGCCTGTCCACGTATATTGCGAGCTGCAATAATAAATTTTGAAAGGTTGCAGTGCAGAACTAGATATTTTTATCATTTAAAAATCAAATGAATATTGCGGTAAAAGGATTTTTTCAAAATATCATTTTTTGATGCAATAATTTTTTTTAACTGTATTAACAATTTCAGTTACAATTTAGTTACAATCTTAACGGAGCAATAATTTTTTTCAAATTTTTAGCTTTGCACAACTTAAGCAAACTGAACACTTTGCTGAATAAATGACTCAAGCAATTTTATTTGTCCAATGAAAATAATTTAATATTGATTGTACTGTTTTTGGAATGATTGAATTCAAAACAATTTAATTTTTGAATTTTAAGAGCTTTAATAAAGTGCTTATCCAGTTTTTAGAGAGAATTTTCCCAAAGAATATGAAGACTAAAACTAGTCATAATTTAATATTTAGTACGACGAGTGACTATTAGAATGTGATTTATTAGCTATATAACTGAAAATAGTATAGCAGTTTACTGCTATTATTTATTAAAAATATGTGTTATGTAAAAAGTAAATGTAAAATATCATATTTATTACAACGAATACGACTTTCAAAATGTGATTGATTCGATCAATGTGATTCTCGAATGTGATTTTACTATCTAAAACAATGCTCCCTAATAGCACGGAACGTTCCCGGAACGTGTAAAATGTCCGCCGCTTGGGAACGTTCCAGGAACGTTCCACTGGAACGTTCCAAACATAAATTAACGTTATTGTTATTATTATCAATAAATATCGCGTAAACCGTAAGTGATAGGTCAAAATCGATGTCAGTTTATGATACGCATATCATATTATAGTGTAGTATGTGCGGTACTCAAAATTCAAAAATGACATCCATTTTTACCTATCTCTTACGGTTTACGAGATAATTGTTGTTAAAAATAACAATAATGGAAAGTTCCCCTCAGGTCCCAGTGGAACGTTCCTGGAACGTTCCAGTGGAACGTTCCCAAAGGGCGGACATTTTACACGTTCCGGGAACGTTCCTGGAACGTTCCGCTGGAACGTTCCGAAAGTTCCCGCGGAACGTTCCAGGAACGTCCCAGGAACGTTCCGTGCTATTAGGGAGCATTGTTTTAGATAGTAAAATCA
>CAKNYM010049675.1:0-10592 GCA_932195095.1 Andricus curvator | reverse complement strand
TGATTTTACTATCTAAAACAATGCTCCCTAATAGCACGGAACGTTCCTGGGACGTTCCTGGAACGTTCCGCGGGAACTTTCGGAACGTTCCAGCGGAACGTTCCAGGAACGTTCCCGGAACGTGTAAAATGTCCGCCCTTTGGGAACGTTCCACTGGAACGTTCCAGGAACGTTCCACTGGGACCTGAGGGGAACTTTCCATTATTGTTATTTTTAACAACAATTATCTCGTAAACCGTAAGAGATAGGTAAAAATGGATGTCATTTTTGAATTTTGAGTACCGCACATACTACACTATAATATGATATGCGTATCATAAACTGACATCGATTTTGACCTATCACTTACGGTTTACGCGATATTTATTGATAATAATAACAATAACGTTAATTTATGTTTGGAACGTTCCAGTGGAACGTTCCTGGAACGTTCCCAAGCGGCGGACATTTTACACGTTCCGGGAACGTTCCGTGCTATTAGGGAGCATTGTTTTAGATAGTAAAATCACATTCGAGAATCACATTGATCGAATCAATCACATTTTGAAAGTCGTATTCGTTGTAATAAATATGATATTTTACATTTACTTTTTACATAACACATATTTTTAATAAATAATAGCAGTAAACTGCTATACTATTTTCAGTTATATAGCTAATAAATCACATTCTAATAGTCACTCGTCGTACTAAATATTAAATTATGACTAGTTTTAGTCTTCATATTCTTTGGGAAAATTCTCTCTAAAAACTGGATAAGCACTTTATTAAAGCTCTTAAAATTCAAAAATTAAATTGTTTTGAATTCAATCATTCCAAAAACAGTACAATCAATATTAAATTATTTTCATTGGACAAATAAAATTGCTTGAGTCATTTATTCAGCAAAGTGTTCAGTTTGCTTAAGTTGTGCAAAGCTAAAAATTTGAAAAAAATTATTGCTCCGTTAAGATTGTAACTAAATTGTAACTGAAATTGTTAATACAGTTAAAAAAAATTATTGCATCAAAAAATGATATTTTGAAAAAATCCTTTTACCGCAATATTCATTTGATTTTTAAATGATAAAAATATCTAGTTCTGCACTGCAACCTTTCAAAATTTATTATTGCAGCTCGCAATATACGTGGACAGGCATTTTAGTTACAGTTGGATTTTTTTACCAAACATTGTATTTTGCCAACAAAAAGATTGAGGAAAAAAAAAAAATTATTATTTTTGTTCATATTAAACTGAATCTTCGAAATCAATGTTTTGACATTTCTTTGAGGTTAGAATAGAGTCGAATTCCATTTGCTCGTGAGAAAGAATTTAATTTAAATAATTTTTTACTATATTTTTGTGATAAATTTCTTCTCCTTAATATAGGCTGTGAATATTCATTTCACACTGTAAATTTCATTCATGTTTTTTAAATGTAAAAAGGTAAACAATATACATACCGATGCCATAAAATTTCCAGCAGGATCCTTCACTTCGCGCTTCCAAACTATATCCTCATATAAAAAATGCACTTCACAAACTAGCATCCCCGGTTTTAATATGTAATCTTTCCTCGGAATCGCCTTTTCCCATTCTAGTAGTCTATTTGCTTCACATGGAACCGTAAAATGATGGCACTTTTCTTTATTAGGGACATCGTACCCCGAATCACAATTCGGTACGATACACCTGTGTCCAACCATTTTCAGTTTGCAAAAACTTCCACTAAGTATTTAGAAACAATATTGTACATGTCACATCACTTAACTATTGTCAATAAAAAATAATTTTAATACTAAATATTACTATTCAATAAGAGCCCATAACAGATACTGTTAAACTGTGTAGAGGCAGTAGTAGCGCTCTCTGTCGGGTTTTTTTGGTACTACCACTTGGAAGTATATATTTACGGATATCATTTCATGGAGTCGGATAGGGCTGGCATTATCTATCGGGCCCTGAATGGATTTCTATTCGGCTTCTAACTGCAATTTATTTGCTGCACAGTACCTTAAGAATGCTTCAAAATTATACTTACACGTGTAGAAATCCTGCAACGTTCGACTGAACAATGTCGTCTTCATCAGAACTAGCAAAGGATACAGAAAGCAAGTGGTATCTCATATGAGGGATAGGTTGAAGAGGAACCAATTTCGTCATGTTTGCTGATCTGGTGCTTAGTGACGTGCTACTAGAAGAAAAGGAAGGAGCTCCAATTTTATAGATAGATACTTCATCAAATTTAAGTTTAATCTTGCACGGGTGCAAGGGCGAGCTTGGAATTCCGTAAAAGTATTTGTAGATCGAAGAATATCTGACTTCGGCTCTTTGGGTTGGGTCTCTCTTGACAACACCTCCACTTTTCGGCAAGAGAACTACCTGGAATCAAGTTTAAATCAAATTAATTCACAACCTTCCGAGTCAAGCGAATAAGGGTGAATAAACTAGATAAAAACAAAATGTTTTTTAAATTTCTGATAAATATACCTGAACGAAATGAGGCATATCCCTAAGTAAATCATTGTAAAGTCCCTCATCATTAATTACAAGGATCGTGTCTATTTCAAAAGCCTGAGCTGCATGAGTCAATACCCTATATCCTTCCTTCTGTGTCCAGCCACAGGTGTTAATGATAATCCCAGAGTGTTTTGCTTTTTGGTTGGTTTTCATGCGTTCGTTGCAGACATCAGCTACCCTTGTGATCATGTGTTTGTACAGAGCATCGTTTCTCTCCGGAGAATCGTAACCAAAATGAAAAACCAGGGGTCCGTCCTCTTGAATAAATCCATCCTCGACACTCGCTGGTGTGTTTAGCAACAATGCTCCTAAGGTTCCAGGAACTGCGTACTCGACTTGACCCACGTCGAGGTTCACATAAAATGGTGTTCGGCTCATTCGCAAAGCATAATTTGCTAGTAGTCGACAGATTGTCGATTTTCCAACATCACAGGGACCGACGACCATTGCCACTGGACCTTTTGAATCTTCTTTTGCGGATAACTCGCGTACACGTTCTAAAACTGCATGGCAATTTAAATAAATGGGCATCGGAGTTTCTCTGCCAGTGTATGCTAATTGTGGTGTGCCTTCGAGTTCCAGGGTGCATCCTTTCCAGGTAAAAACTGCGATATTTGATCCTGGGAAAAAGTCGTACTTTTTGTCCTTTACAAGGTCGGTTCCAAAAACTTCCGCGAAACCAGATTTTAACTGAAAACAAAAACAAATTAAGGATACATCTTAGTTCAAGATAGCCTCAAACCTAATGAGCCATTAAAAAAATAATCAAAGTAGGCGCCATCCGCCGACAAAAAAGTTTCGTAGCCTATTAAAGACGTTAATTCAGTTGTTCAAACCGCCAAAGTAGTCCAAAACTATAAAAGCTAAAAAATTTAAACACTATATTCAAATAGGCTACAAAACCCATTTTTGCAGGTGATTCTCGTCTGCAGAAGCACTCGTAGAATAGAAATAATTTGCATAATAATCAACTCAATTCCTATAAACAAATTAAATTAGCAATTTTGCAACGGAATAGGTTAATAATCGATTTTTTTTTACTTAAATTGCTATAGTTAATTTCTAGTGCAACATTCAATTCTGAAGGTGTATAAATTGTTAAAAATTATCATTGTTATAGACCATTATTAAAAAAAAATTATTTAATTCGCAATTTTATGTAAATCTGATCTTTTACTTTAATTTGATTGCTAATATGTGTACTGGCTTTTAATTAAGACATTTTCAATTGAAAAGTTTTTAAAGCTTTCATTTTATACGCGAAAATTACTGAGCGTTTGATATTACATTTTTTAAGCTTTAATTTGAAAAGTTAAAAATTCAAAAGTATTCCATTTTGAGTGTTTTAATTTGCGGTTCAGTTTTGATAACTTCAAATGAAAAAAAAATTATTTTCAAGACCTCGATTTTTTTTAAATTGCAATGACCATGATCAGTTCTTTCTCAATTGTTCAATTTTTATTTGCTGTCAAAAAGTGGTTCTTTTTCGACTTAGGATAAGAAATATTAAAAATATTGCAATGACATAATTTTAAATTACAAATATGGTGTCCAATCGATTGCTCTATATTTGAAAAAAACTTCAAACGTAAGGTTCTAAACATATAAGCTTTTTTGTAATAGCGATCATGTACAAATTCTAATTTACAATGATCTCATTGCGATATTCGAAATATTTGTCATCCTAGGTCGAAAAAGAACATCTTTTTGGCTGCAAAAGCTGTAAATTTTTGTCGATTCTCGTAGAAAATTTAAACTACAAGAAAATACAACAATGTACAAGAAAATACAAAAAAAAAACTTCAAACGTAAGGTTTTTTTTTAATAACGATTATTTATTCTTGTCTTTGAATATTCTACCATTCCTTTAAAATTTAAGCATAGACGCTTTTTTGTAATAGCGATCATGTAAATTGTACACATCCTAATTTAAAATTATCTCATTGCAATATTCGAAATATTTGTCATCCTAGGTCGAAAAAGAATTACTTTTTGGCTGCAAAAGCTGTAAATTCTTGTCGATTCTTGTAGAAAATTAAAACTACAATAAAATACAACAAAGTACACAAATGAATACAAAAAAAGTACAAAATTCGTCTCAATAATAGAAAAAAGTTGTAATTTCCTGTAATTTTGGTTGTAATTTATTGTATTTATTTGTAGATACCTGTGAAAATAGTCTTAGTTTTCTGTACCTTTTGGTAAAAATTTTTCCACCAGGGAGGTTTCTAAGAAAAATTAAAATGATTTTTTATTTTGAAAAATTAATTTAAAGAAAATATTTCAAAATATTTCTAAAATTGTCAAAGAAGAATCTGAAAGATTTTGAGGCAATTTTTTTAATTTTGCAGAATTTAAAAGAAATTCTGAAAAAATTTGAATAATTTTTAAAGATTAAAAGGTTAAGAAGTACTGAGAAAATAAAAATAAAAGAATTTTCTTAAGATTCTTGGGGAAATTTTAAATGATTTTTTATTTTGAAAAATAAACTTTAAAAAAATTGAAAAAGGTTTCAAAACATTACAAACGATATCCTAAAATTTCTAAAAATAGTGTAGAATATTTTAAAGCAAAACGTTTCAATTTGGTAAGATTAAACAATAAAAAAATCGAGTAAATTCAAGAAATATTTATATAAGATTTGAAGAGATTTTTTATTTTGAAAAATGAACTTTAAAAAAATTGAAAAAGGTTTCAAAACATTACAAACGATATCCTAAAATTTATAAAAATAGTGTAGAATATTTTAAAGCAAAATGTTTCAATTTGGTAAGATTAAACAATAAAAAAATCGAGTAAATTCAAGAAATATTTATATAAGATTTGAAGAGATTCAAAAAGAATTTTAAACTTTAAAGGATTTTACAAAATGTAGATTTTTAAAGATTTAAAACAAAAACTTTAGAAGCTTTGAAAGAATTTCGAAAATTTTCTTAAAATTTCTGGGAAAATTTGGAAGATTTTAAAGCAATTTTTTTACATTTTTAATGATTTTTGAAAATTTTAAGAAAAATTTGAGTCAGTTAAAAATATTTTAAGGAATTTAAGAGGTTTTGAATAGATTAAAAATATTTTAAAACTTAGAAACATTTCCGAAGATTATCAAATAGTTTTTGATTTCTTCCAAACTTCTAAAAGTCCTAAATATCTTTTAAAAAGACTCGAATTTTTCCTAATATTTTGTAAGATCCTGTAAAATAAAAAAATGTCTTTAAAGCCTTCTAGATTCTTTTCTGACACATCTGAAATATTCAAAAATCTTTTTTTATTTCTCAAGAATCTTATAAAAATTATATTTATATAAATTTAAAAACAAACTGATAATTTTCTTTTCTTTCCAGTAATTCCAATATTTGTATGTCTAAAAAAATATTTGAAAAGCATTCATTGTTACATCAAAATGTTGTTTTATTTATTTCGAGACAATACTTCATGTTAAAAAACCTTTTTTTTTATTTAAAAAACGTCTGTTATATATTTTTACATATAATAATAATTTACGTGGCATAATGCACGCATATTTTTATCTGGTAAATAAAGCACTAAACAATTACCCTAAGTTCAATTTAAACAAATATTTTCTAACCTGAAAATGATAATAATGCCGGATATGCCGGCAGGCAAAAATGTAAGAAATTAAAGAAAATCTCTGAAAAGTGAAAGGGAAACTTCAAAATGAATATATTAGCTTACCTCTAAAGTCACTTTTCTGCTTCTTGATCCTACTTCAACACGCAATTCACAATCAGGTTCAAGTTTATACTCACGCTTCACACCTTCCATAGTTTTTATTAAACAAAACTACCGGTCAAAAAATATTGTTTAGGTAAGTTTTTTGTGAATTTTTTGGAAAAAGCTGAGAGTCAAGGCGGTCAAGTTAAAATATAACATATTACACAGTCAAGAGGACAATATTCGTATATACCGCAATTTCACATTTTTAGTTTATGTCAGCTTATGTTGCAGAAAAAAAACAGACTAAACCAAAGATATATAAAACTAGATGCGGCACCTCACTAGCGAAACTATAGGAAGCTTTTACACCATGGAGAATAGGCATAAGGAGACCAAAGTAATGTAACCGAAAATAAGCAAATTTTTGTCGTATAAAAAGGGTTACAATACTGCCCGAGTTATGGCGCTAGTGTTGCACGGAGAAAAATGGCCGCCGTATATGTTGACATCTTACATTATTTACCAATGTGATTTTAATAGAAATGTGTAAATTATTATTAAAACGGAGAAATTTTATTTTACTTATCTCGAAATATCGGTGATTCTATGTAATGGAAGTGATCCTGCAATGGACGTGGTAGGTACTTCAGATTTATTGCACAAACGTGGAAAACAATAAGGATATAACTGATCAGTTTTCAATCTTGTACGCATACGCATCACAGAACTGATATCGGACTTCCACGTGAATATAACAGTTTTTACATTTCAATATCCTTTAAATGTCTTAAAAAATTGTTTTAGTCATTTAGGAATTTTGTATTTTTGATTAGGGTTATATCACAGGTTATATTTACACGGACCATGACGGCGGCCATCGTTACCCGTACCACACTAGCGACGCGCTCGAGAAGATCTAGAATTTCGATGCGTTATTGTACATCCGACAGAAAAATGCTCGTTTTTGGTGAAGTCAATGCAAAGATATTAGTACCTAGATGCGGCAAGGGATTAGTAGGGCCACATACCGGTAGTTGGCGCTCCAGGCAAGTTTGTGGTCGTTGCATATATATATAATATATATATAGCTATCATTCCAGTGTTACGGCCACATACCTGTAGAGGCGCTGTGAAAGCCGCTTATTTTCGTGGCGCCAAGTCGTAGATTTTTAAATCCATATTTTTAATAATCTACTTTTCTTCCAGAAATTAGGGAAAATATAATTGGGACAATAATCAAAGAGTTTATTTAAATTACTGAAAACTGATACGTTGTTTTATAAGTCCTTAAAATGTACATATTTAGTAACTGTGCCTTTATATCATATCCAAAATTATTCCTATTGTTCTATAAAAGTCCAAATTGTTCAAAATCCCGATATTATTCTTCCTTCTTAAAAAGTTTTAAATAATAATTTAGATATATTACGAACTTCTGTTAAAATTTGGACTTTTGTAAGACAATGGATCCAGGGACCAACCAAAAATACCGAAAAAATGAATACCCAATACATAAATTGATGAAAAGTAAAAATACCGAATTATAAATGTCAGAATTTTTAAAATGATAAAATCCAATTTCATTGAATTATAAAATTTTTTAATTGTACAATTAACAAATTATAATTAGCTAAATTAATTAGTAAATATTTCTAATAAGTAATTCCTTAATTACATTTTTAGATTCAAATCTAAAAAAAATAAATCATTGAAATCGAGTTCACTTTTTATCGGACACTTTCTTAATTCACCAAATTTTTATTTTGTGAATTGAAGAATTTTTGCGGTATTTAATAATTTCTTATTTGTACAATTCTGAAATTTTGTAAATCGTTAAATTTGGATTTCGGAAACTTGAAAATT
Source organism: Andricus curvator (assembly GCA_932195095.1). Lineage (NCBI taxonomy): Eukaryota > Metazoa > Arthropoda > Insecta > Hymenoptera > Cynipidae > Andricus > Andricus curvator. Next base: position 2,555 of record CAKNYM010049675.1, on the reverse strand, counting down.
AGGCCACATAAAATTCGTTATTTTTAATTTATTCGTCAATAAATTCGTCAATTCGTGTAATAGGGATCCATTTCTTTTCGGTATTTTCGGTTAGTCTCTGGATCCAACAAAATATATCTTTGCACAGGATTCAAGAAAGTAACATTTTCAATGAAGTACAATATGAAAAGAATATTTCTTTTCGCATCTGTCAATTTTTTTCGTTAAAAAAAAAATAAGAAATACAACAGCTAATTATTTAAACTAAAAATAACTCAATATTGAAATTGAATTGTCACTGAGTAAAATTTCAGAATTAATTACAACATTATTTCTAAACCATTATAATTCCTATCGGCTACCGCATTCGTTTCAGGATACATTTTTTTTATTTGAAAAATAAATTTTTAAAACAAAAAAACTTTAATAAATTTGAAAAAAATTATCTATCCATAGGAGTTATAATTGCTTAGAATTAACTTGGTTAATTCTGAAATTCCATTTTATGAAAAATTTCGTTTATATTCAATTAAATACAATTTTTATTTATAAATAAATAATAAAATATATAAATGAATAATGTTGATAATGATTAAAAATGGCAATTGTTTATATTATATTATATTATCTATTTATTTATTGTTCATATTGTTTATATTATTTTACGAAAAAAATTGAAATACATATAAAGAAGACCACGTGTTGACCGATGGTAAATTTAAATACCGTAAAGACCCTTTTTTCACTCAGGAGGTCTCAAAACGTAGAGAGATATGTCAAAAAGCCTTTTAAACTCGTAACACTTAAATGTACATATGTATATATAGCTGTATATAGTTATGAAATTAAAAATTAATCATTAATTTTAAGCATAGTACGTAGTTTAGAAAATAAGTTAAAAACCAAAAAAAACCACAAAAAAAAAATTAGAAATAAGTTGCTTTCCTACTAATAAGTGCATTTTTTCAGGAAAACACATAAGAAAAAATTGGTTTTAAATTCACGAATTTTTATAAAATATCATACAAATAACATTTTTTTCTTATGCGATAAGTCGTGGCATTTGACTTAACCCATTTTTCCCTCTCAACGGATTGTTCACCTTGGCGCATGGGGTAATCCTTAAATTAAGTTGTATTCGGTAAAAAATTTAAATTCAGGGACACAACTTCCCAATTGTTTTTTATCTCTAAAAATTATTTTTAAATCATTCAAATATATTTGCCATTTTATTTTGTTTTTAATAGACATACAAAATACTTATTTATTGAAAAAAAAATTAATACTTCATTCATTAATATAGTACTGCCAGAGTACTGCATAATTTATAGGATACTCCTGGTGAGAGGGCTCAGTAAACTGTGGAGATTTAATATATCATTTAATTTTATTTATTTAACTGAGTTTTAAATTAAATTTGACTATTTATGATAAAAATAACAGCCTTCTTTTTAATTTATTTTAATATACTCTCCACCGTTGAAGCCAAAAAACAATCCAAATACTGTAATTTTTAATTTATAGTAATAAAAATCCGTATTTTAATTAACATATCTGTTAATCTGTTTTAATATGTTGAAAAAACCTAATATACGTAAATTTGTAATATAAAATAAGACTCATCAAAATAAAACAAATTTTGTTTAATTTTTCTACCGTCTACTTGTCATTTACTTCACTAATTCGAATAATGCTTCATTTAGTTAGTCCCATTTCTTTAGCATTGGGTTGAAGTTTCAGACGTTCAGTCTGATGAACTTTTTTTTTTACATTTATTGTATTAGGAATATGAAAAAAGTTCCCAAAACCATTTTATTTGTATTTATTTACTAGCAGAAATGTACCTAGCCATTATTTATCTTGCCATTTTATGGGATTTTAAGGGATTTTGCTTGATTTTAAAGGGATTGCAAAAGAGTTTAAAGATTTTCAAGAGATTTCATTATATTTCGAGAAATTTGAAAGAATTCTAAGAGGTTTTAAGAGATTTCAAAATATGTAAAACGATTTTAAGAGATTTATAGAAAATTTAAAGGATTTTAAAGAATTTTATTTGACTTTAGGCAATTTCAACCGATTTCAAGAGATTTTTAAAAATGTTAAGATTCTTTTGTAAATCTCTTAAAATTGTTTAAAATATATCAAAATCCCTTGGAGTTCATTAAAATCTCTTGAAATAGCTTTAAATCTCTTCCAATTCCTGCAAATTTGTTAAAATCACTTAAAATATCTTAAATCTTGTGAAATCTCTGAAAAAACTCTTTTTCAACTCTTTTAAAATTCTTTTTAAATCCCTAAAATCAATTAGCATCCCTTGAAAATTCTTTTAAATCCTTTAAAGTCTTTTTATCCCTTCAAATTTCTTTAAAACACTATCAATCTCTTGAAATCCTTTAATAATTTTTGAAATCTTATTAAATCTCTTGAAATTCCTTAAAATTACTTTAAAGATCTTTTGCCTTTAAATTCTATGAAATCTCTTAAAATTCCAGGTGACGCTGGGTTAATTTCAGCTAGGAAATAAATAAAAAATGTTGGTTTTAGAAACTTTAGAACCTTTTTTTTGTTTTTTTTTT
>CAKNYM010049674.1:291768-309217 GCA_932195095.1 Andricus curvator | reverse complement strand
GGTATATATATATATATATATATATATATATATATACCGGGTGTCCAAAAAGTCCCGGGACGGCTAAATCTTTCCTCAGATAAGATATTTTTCAGGGAGGTCAAGATCATTCTTGAAGTAACTTTCAACGAGGAATTCAATGGTGACCTTTATTTTAATCATGACCATGACCTTCACGGTAATTACAAGGTCAAATTGATTTTTTTAAATGGGAACCCCTATTTTTGACCCCGGGAACTCAGAGATCTGAAAATTTTACGTCCAGATGTGACCTTGACCAATCGAAAATTTGACCTGGGAAGGTCATGGCAAGGTCAAACAACGTACAGAAGGATGACTCGACTGGCATGCGTTTTTGAAGAAAATGTCCTGGTGAAGGTCCTGGTCAAATTCAAGGTCAAGGTCACCAATCGATCGGGGGCCGAAAATGCTACAACTCTTGCGTTGGACATTTTCTTCAAAAATGCATGCCAGTCGAGTCATCCTGCTGTACGTTGTTTGACCTTGCCATGACCTTCCCAGGTCAAATTTTCGATTGGTCAAGGTCACATCCGGACGTAAAATTTTCAGACCTCTGAGTTCCCGGGGTCAAAAACAGGGGTTCCCATTTTAAAAAATCAATTTGACCTTGAAATTACCGTGAAGGTCATGGTCATGATTAAAATAAAGGTCACCATTGAATTCCTCGTTGAAAGTTACTTCAAGAATGATCTTGACCTCCCTGAAAAATATCTTATCTGAGGAAAGATTTAGCCGTCCCGGGACTTTTTTGACAACCGGTATATATATATATATATATATATATATATATATACCATTAAGCCATTTCCCTTTCGGCGAGCCTCAAGGGGTAAGCGTGACACTACCCGATTCGGGTAGTGTTTCTAGGTGGATAGTTTCTTGTAGTAAATAACTACAAGTGTGGGCTCACCACACCCACCACCGCCAACAGCAACGCAGTAGTATCAGACGGTCACCCATCCAAGTACTAACCGCGCCCAACACTGCTTAACTTCAGTGATCTAACGGGAACTGGTGTTTCCAGCGTGGTATGGCCGTGTAATTTTAGATAATAATTAAATGTTTTTACTAAACGGGATGCCCCAAAAGATGTATTGATTTAGGAAACGAAAATTAGGGTCAATTTTTTTCGTTCAAATTCTAAGAATAATTTATATAAAATAAAAAATTAATAAAATCGACTAAAATAGATTTATTATTAATTTCTGCAAATCTTGACGAAGGCTTCTAAGCATACTTCAGAAAAAAATAATTCAGGTTAAACTTGTTTATTTAACAGTAGTTATATAGTTTTAGTTTTTGCTTTCTCTTTACGAAAAAGTTACAATTCTTATTTAATCCCAATAATCGAGGGCTTATTTTATTCTTTGAAGGATTCTCTACAATTCTATTTGGAAGGGTTTTATTAAAAAAATTAATTTATAAATCATAGTTATTATTGTTATAAACATTGATAGTTTAAATTTTAATAAGCACTACCCAAATAGAATTGTAGAGAATCCTTCAGAGAATAAAATGAGGCCTTGATCATTAGGATTAAATAAGAATTGTAACTTTTCCCTAAAGAGAAAGCAAAAACTGTGAATAACTACTGTTAAATAAACAATTTTAACCTGTATTATTTTTTTTCTGAAGTACGCTTAGAAGCCTCCGTTAAGATTTGCAAAAATTAATAATTTTTTTTGTCGATTTTATAAATCCTTTTAAAGATTTGCGACTTTTGAGATTGATTGCACGTGGTGTACGTCCTTAACAATAAATCGAAGGCTCTGTAAATCATAAAATTTACATTCTTAAATTAAAATCATTACGAACTGTAAGCTATATATTCTAGATTCATCAAAAGAATTTCGATTTCGTTAAACGATTTTACAATTACAGATACTCAAGTCCTTTGACATTTTTATAGCCCCGTTATTACATACTTCCGAAATATTGAAGAAAAGTAGTAAGCGGTAATTTTTTGAAAACATTTAATCATGAATATAAATTTCCATACATTCTGAAATAAAAAAGAATTCTCCCGTAAAGTTAAAAGCATGAAACTAATTTATAGTGAATTAAATTGAAATAAAAAAACGTATAAAACATATAAAGCAACCATATAAAAGAAATTTAAACCCTTCATTAAATATGTCTGCAAATTATTAACACTGAATATACAAGGTGTCTAGTGATCAGGCAATTTGAAATTCTCGGGGTTTTCCCGGTTTTTTCTGACCACATTTTTTCCTGCGACCAATTTAAAGATGTTTTTTTTGCAATTTTGTCTCAAACCAATGTATAAAAATGGTAATTTTACCATAATGCACATATAGAAAAAATATTTGAAGGTAGATTTCTATAAAATCGTACCAACTTATCACCATTATTGTGAAAAATGTTGCCTGTATGGTGCAACATGTTTAAAGTTGAAACAAAAATGTTGGAAAAATTTTAATACTTTTTTCTGCGGAAGGAAATATTGTTATAAAATATATGAAATAAGCAATCGTGAGGTTTATACCAAATTTATTTCAAACGTATATTTATTTGATCTTTATTATTATTTTCCTAAAGATGAGATATCTTCGATTTTTTTTAACTTTTTTGTGTCAACTTTGTAAAATGTTTATCAAGTTGTTAATTAAGTTGTTCAAACCTCCTCCTCCCATATTTCCTCTATATCCACCTACCCTCACTTCACCCCCTCCCCGGCCTTTTCATCCCTGCTACCCCCTCTACTCGCTTCCCCAGCTAATACCCCCCTTACTCACCTTCACTTCTAATCATTTCCCATACTTCCCCACCCCTCATTTCATACACTAACCCTTACTTCTCCCCTCATTTACCTTCACTCCCCTTCCCTCATTCCCCTTCTTTCAAAGAAGTATGACCGAAACTATAAAGACTTCTGCCCGGGGCTACGAAACCCTAAAAATTGAGAAAATGTCTTCATCCTGGCTCATTTTATAAAGATTTCTGATAGCTTTTAACCTGTTTAAGAAATAAAATTTTAACTTGTATGTGGCACTTATATTGAAAAGGAAAAAGCGGGTAATCGTTTTCCTTTCTTTGTTTATATTGCACAGTATAATAGTAAATATCAATTTTTATATTGTTTATTTAATACAAAAATTTTAATTTGTGTTTTTTGACGCTAGGAACTCCGCGAAATTGAAAACGAAATAAATTAATATCAATGTCAAATTTAATCAAGAAATTAACTTTTTAGCTTTTATTAAATAGATATGCTTTCGGTTTTCATTGGATGGACTACAAATTATTTTTCAGGCACAACTTTCGACATTACCTTATCTTCCGGTAAAGATTGTTAATGGTTTAAACAAATTTAATGAATTAATTCACAATTCAGCCATTTTTTAACATATAGACTTTGTTTTTTTCAGATTTCGTTAAAATCGTATGTTTCTGCGTTAAAAAGTAGAAAAATAGTTAATTTGTTTATGAAATTATTTAAACGAAATAATGTTTACCTGCTGGTAAATTATCCACGTAGATCATTGTAGAGATAATCATATTTAATATAGTTGAAAAACAAAGTCTATATGTTAAAAAATGGTTGAAGCTTATTTGTTTATAACAAATAAACAATTGTTTCTATTTGCTCAGCAATATAAGTGAGCATTCCTAGAAACAATTTACACTTATTTTGAACATTTCTGAACAATTGCAGGCAGTTTAAACAAAATAGGAGACTTGCATTTTCAAGAATACCTACTTTTTTCGCGACCGAAAAACTTTTGAGCATTTTTTTTCTCAAAAATATAAAAATAGTATATTGGGCTACAAGTGCGGAAAGTAGGCAGTTCCACACGAGTGTGAAGTTTGCTGTACGAGCCAGAGGCGAGTCGAAGGGGAGTCGTAGGCGAGTCGTAGGCGAGTTGGAAGCGAGCCGATGGCAAGTACTGTAAACTTCACAAGAGTTGCAACTGTCTACTTTCAGCACATGTTGCACACGATATTTTTTGTAACAAATTCAGAAAATTTTCGATTTGAGAAACAATAAGAATAAATTTTTTTGAAATTTATGGTAACTTTTTGAAATTTATGGTAAAATTACCAAAAATTTCCGGAAATTTATGGAAAATTTCTAAATTTCCGGTAATTTATGGAAAGTTGCAAAATTACCGGAAATTTCAGGTAGCCAAAGCTTTTTGGAAATTTTTTTTAAATTTCCAAAATTTCCGGAAAATGGAAAAATGTCCAAAATTTCCGGAAATTTGTGAGAAGTTGCTAAATCATCGGAAATTTCAGGTATCCAAAGCTTTTTGCAAAGATTCCAAAAATTTCCAGAAATTTATGGAGAATTGCTAAATTTCCGGTAATTTATGGAAAACTGCAAAATTACCGGAAATTTCAGGTAGCCACAGCTTTTTGAAAAATTTCCGGAAATTTATGGAAAATTGCTAAATTTCCCAAATTTCCGGAAATTTATTGAAAATTGATAAATTACCGGAAATTTCATGTATCCACAAATTTCTAAAATTTTCGGTAATTTATCGGTAATTGATGGTAATTTAACAATCATTTATGTTAACTTATCACTTCGAGTTTGTCCAATCACTATTCACTACTCACAATCAGTCTCTCAAGCGTCAAATCATAATGAAGTGAGGTTATTATTACGGCAGTCCTGGAAAGTAAATCTGAATCGAAATGCGCAAGCGCAACAGCAAGAAAAGTAATCTGGCTGGAACTGCGCAAGCGCAGCAGCTAGAAAAAGTAATCTTGCTCAAAGAGCGCAAGCGCAGCAGCTAGAAAAAGTCTTTTTATAACTGCTTTTTACCACGGCTTTGGAATTGGTCACTTCCCGCACGCAATACATGCCTCGAAAAGCGAACATTTCGTGCGTGCGTTACAAAAAAGTTTTTTTATACTTCGTGGTTAACTTAAGGACACTTCAAACATTATATTGATTTTTTTGGTCTTTAATTTCGCGGTGTTCCTAGTGTTGAGAAAAAACAATTAAAAATTGTTTATTATATAAAAATAATAAAAATTGCTATTTCAATAAATTGTGAGTACATCATTATTTGAAATTTTGCGACATTTTTGCACTTAATTCGATCCTAGGGTAGAATCTAGGAAATTAAAAAAAAAAATATTTTAACAATTTATCATAAACTTCTCATAATATTATTGAAACTTACCTTTAAAATGAGCCAAAGAACTATGAAAACTGCTATTTTTCCAGAGTTATTCCAATTATTCGAAAAAATAAAAATTTGACGTCTCTTTGCAATATCCTATTATTGAATTGAAATTGTGTCAACTTTTTGAATTTTAAAGAATTTGACATTTCATTAACTTTTAGCATTTTAATAATTTTTGTGATATTATGAAGAAAAAAATGCATGTTAAGATTATAAAAAATTAGTCAAAGTAGACGCCGCGCGCCTACAAAAAAGGTTTCGTAGCCTATTAAGACGTTAATTAAGTCCTTTAAACCTCCCCCTCCCATACTTTTCCTCTCCTACTCCCCCTACATTCCCCTCCCCTCACTTCCCCCTTCGCCATACGTACACCAACTTCTTCCTCCACTACTTCCCCCTCTCCTCGCTTTATCCAGTTAACACTCCCCTTCACCAGCTCTCAATTCTCCTCTCGTACTCACTCTCCTTTCTAATAATTCCCCCTACTTCACCTCACTTACACTCACTTCTCCTACTTTCCCTCCCTAATTTCCCTTATCTCCCCTCATTACCCCTCACTACCACTAGTCCTCCACATCAATTCCCCTACTCCCCTTTATTTCTCTTATCACCTCTCTTAATTTCCCCTACTCCCTCCCCCCCCCTCACTACCCCAATTTTCCTTACTTTCCCTCACCTCATTTTATCTACTTTCCCTTCACTCATTTTCCCTAACTTCCCCTTCTTGAAAAAAAGTACGACTGGGCACTTTAGCAACAGCTCAAAAAAGTGAGCGTGTTTATAATTTCTGTCGGTAATGTACAAAAAATTATTAATCAATGCAAAATATAACAAAAAATAGTTAATATGTAATGGTAAAAAAGTAGCAGGTTAATAGAAAAAAAAAAAAAATTGATTAGCAGTTTGAACTCGAAAGTTCATTGCCTCACTACCCGATTCGGGTAGTGTTTCTAGGTGGATATTTACTACCAATGTGGGGCCACCACACCCACGACGGGCCAACAGCAACGCAGTATTCCTGGATGGTCACCCATCCAAGTACTAACCGCGCCCAACAATGCTTAACTTCAGTGATCTTACGAGAACTGGTGTTTCCAGAGTGGTATCGCCGTTGGCAGGTTAATAGAAGGTTATTTTAATTTATTTTATTAATTAAATTTATCTATTTTGTTTTCATTCAAGGTTAATTGTACGCTTACCGCGCCTATCAATATGAATTTGCAAAATAAGCAGGAAAGTACTAAAATAATTTGTTAAACTTCAAAACGAAATGGTAATACAAAATTTCAGGCTATTTTTCAAAATTCCAGGACTTTTCCAGGTTCTGTAGCAACCCTGTGGTTAAATAAAATTCCCGGGGGTTTTCCCGGTATCCCGGTCCGCTAGACCCCTCATATACTGGTAATTAATAATAAAAATAGAACGCTTCTGCCTAATGCGTGTAGATAACATAAAAAAATAATAAAAACCTTTATCAATCATCGCAGAAGCGAGGAAACGTCTTGGCAAATGATATTCTTGAAAAATCGAGGGTCGACAGTGGTAATGACCCGGTATGAGATCAACGAGAACGATCGAGGAGAAGATGTAGAAAATATTCCTTCTGCAAGCATTAGACTGGAAACGAAGTACGTAAAGTAGATTACCTTGGGAAGTAGATAGTACGATGTACTTCTTTTGTTTCCCGTCCCTTCACTCGATCGAAACTGCAGGTCAACTATCCTATATATTCCGATTAACATACATGATAAATACATCCACGCACAGCCATTGTGCACGTAAATTCCAAAATTTAGTATCGAAGTATTTCTCGAAATTTACGATATCACACTTCTCTACTTGTATCCCTTCTTCGCTTCCACTATTCAAATCCAACTTCATATCTCTTAAGTATTTTACGGCAACATTTCTTTCAGAATAATATTACTTTTCAAATACCTACAATTACATGGTACTACATCTGCATGTACTTATAAAATGAAGAAAAAATTGAAATTCGATACGTCATATAATAATACCGTATAAAAATACGAATTAAATAGTAAAACTATTTGTCAACAATAATTCGATTTATAGTTTTCGCGCGGGTATAGCATTACCTCGGTGAAAAAAATACTCAAGGTTTTCAACCAGTCTCCTTGAGCAACTGCGTTTCCATCGCAAAATTTTTCAAGCGAGTCTCAACCCGTTTACTTATGAATTTAAGGAAATTAACGGCACCGGAGGCTTAATATTGATACAAATTTATGATCTCCCTCCCACCTTTCTTTGCAAATCAACGCTCACGCCTCTACATAAAAGACACTTGCTGAAAACTCACTTGCTCAGGTGACTGACCTCAGACTTCAAAATAAATAAATAAATAAATAATTAACTAATTAGGAAAATTTCCAAAATCAAGTATCAAGTTAAAAAACAGAAGCATTTATACAAGAATATTTTCGAGGCTATCAAAATCTTAATGAATCTGAAAATACTTGTAATATTAGGATGGTCCAAAAATTATTATTTGTTCGAATTTTCAGGCATATCGCCCAGGAATTTGTTCAAATCCACACAAAAATAAATTCTTTTTTTTGAATGATATTTAAAGGTGACTCCATGAAGTATTTCCCATAAGAAAAAAAAAGACGTTTTTGTAAATTTTATTCAGAATCGTCAATATTAGGTGAATCGAATTGAACCTCAACATTCCTCTTCACAATTAGCTATAGAATACGAATGAAATATTACTTTTTCAATATCACCCCCATAAGTCTGTTTTATAGGGTACTAAAAAAACCCCACAAGTGAAGAAATGGGTTTTGCGAGTTTTTCGCGCTAATTCTGATTTTTTTGCGGCATTCTTAATGCAAGTAGTTTCTAATATATTGATTAATGTTAAAAAAATTGTTCAAACAATTTATTATTATTTTTAATAATATTCTCTTGGATTCTTAGAATAATGCCAGAAAATTGCAGTTTTTTCACAAAGTTTCCACTTTTTGTCCAATTTTCAATTAGAATACGGTGAATAATTAAAGTTAACCGAATTAATTGTTTAAACCATTTATTATTATTTTTAATAATATTCATTTTGAATAATGTTAGAAAATTGCGGTTTTTTCTGAAAATTTCAACTATTTATCTATTTTTCACTTGGAGTGAGTTAATAATTAATTAAATTTAGCAAAAATAATTATTTAAACAATTTTTTAATGTTTATATCTATCTTCTCTTAGATAAGTGCTGAAAAGTTGCTGTTTTTTTCTGAACTCTTAAACTTTTTGTCCACTTGTCCCTTAGTGAGGTAATAATAAATTCAATTTAAAAAACATGCTTATTTGAATAATTGCTTATTTTTTATAACTATATTTTCTTAGAGTGATGCTAGAAAGAAGCTTTCTTCTGAAATCTTTAGTTTTGCTTTAGTTTTCTGCACTTTTAAAATGGTATTGTATTGTTTTAAGTGAATTATTTTTGCTCTTTTTCCAATGTTTAAAAAAAATAATTGAAACAAAAAATCTAAATTGCGCCAGAGACAAAAATAAAGAATGGAATAATTAGGAGTAGATGCAAGGACAAGGTCTGTAAATGACTTGTAAAAGTTTTGTTTTGAATTACAACAAGAAGTTTATTGCAAAGCGTAAAAGAAAGATTTGGTATTGCACATATTTTAATATCAGACCCCCCTCCTCACCTTCCTTGGTGATTCCCTCGGGAATCCCTGGGATCCATGTAGAAAATTTGAAGCATTTTTCAAATATCTGTTTTATTTCAAAAAAATATATTCACAAAAAAGAAAGATATTTTTTAAAATAATATTCTCCCTAATGTTTATTTGTTATTTGTTCATTACTGAAAAGGGAAAGCAAAGTTAAACATTTCAGAAAAACCCGTAACTTTCTAGCACTTATCTAAGAGAAGATAGTTAATAAACACTAATAAATTGATTAAACAACTATTTTTGTTTAAGTTGCATTAATTATTACTATACTAAGTGAAAAGTAGACAAAAAGTTAAAAATTTCAGAAAAAAAACACAACTATCTAGCATCAATATAGGGGATCGTGCACATAATACGTAACGCGATTTTCTTTTGTTTATATCGTTGTACACCTCTTGGCTTCATAGAAATTGTATTCTCGTAATTATTGAAACAAAAGAAAAACGCGTGACGTAATATGTGCACGACCCCTAGGAGAAGATAGTTATAAACAATAATAAGTTGATTAAACAAGTATTTTTGTTTGACTTATATTAATAATTACTATACTAAGTGAAAAGTGGACAGAGTTAAAAATTTCAGAAAAAACCGCAACTATCTAGCATTACTACATATAGAAGAAGATAGTTATAAACAAAAATTTGTTTAAACAATTATTTTTGCTGAATTGAATTAAATATTAACTCACTCTAAGTGAAAATTGGACAAAAAGTGGACATTTTTTTAAAAAACAGTGACTTTCTATCTCTACTCTAAGATAAAATTGCTAAAAACAATAATAAATTGTTAAAACAATTTATGGGAACATCTAATTAGCAGTATAAAGTAGTATTTTATGTATTAGAAACAATCTGTATTAAAAAAAAACGCGAAAAAAATTATAATTAGCGCCGAAAACTCGCAAAATCCATTTTTTCACTTATAGGTTTCTTTTGGGACCCTATAAAACAGATTTATGGGGGTGACATTCAAAAAGTAATATTTTATTCGTAATTTAGAAATTTAGGATAGAACCTAATAAAAACGACATCTTCCAGACTAATAATAATAATAATACTATTAGTCTGGAAGATGTCGTTTTTATTAGGTTCTATCCTAAATTTCTAAATTATAAATTTTCCCAGACGTAAAAAAGAAATTTTTATTCTTCTTACAAATTATTTTATTCGTATTCTATAGCTAATTGTGAACAGAAATGTTGAGTTTCAACTCAATTCAATTAATATTTACGATTCTGAACAAAATTTACAAAAATGTCTTTTAACGGTAAATACGTGTTAAACCCTTTTTCTTGCACAGAAAAAATGGATTTATTTTTGTATCGATTCAAAAAAAAATTCCGGGCGATATGTATACAAATTCGAGAAAAAAAATTGTCCAGTGCATTTGTGGACCACCCTATTGTAATATATATTTATTAATAATTGAAAATTAAAATCGAGAGTAAAAGCCTTTGATTTATGGTCTCTCGTAAAGTAGTTATGAAAGTGAAATAAAGAACAACTTACAGAAAGTTCTTTTGAACTTTGCATCGTGGAGTCATAACTTATATGGGTGCACTTCACCTACTGTTAGATTTTTCCAAGGAACGAACACGCCCTCTGCAGCTCCCACACATTCGCTCAAGGATCTCCTCGTGAATCTTCGCAATTTATCCTACAGAACACGAATCATAAATCAAAGCCAATTTTAAATCATCTTCGACACTGAATCAGCAATCCAGTTTCGTATACCTCGTTTTCTTCATTTTCTAAGATACAAATGAACGATCTTACCTCGATTTTATTCCAGATACGATCTCAAAAACCTCCGGTCGTGAACATAAAGTGCAGAAATCTTCCCACTTGATAAAATAAATGTTACGTTTATCAAACGAGGCTTACTATTACTTTCCTGTGATAAGAAATGATAAAAAAAATTTTGGAGAGCGACGGCTGAAAAGAAGGTGTAGATTAAAAAAACTCTTCAGGCCTCAATTAATCATTTTTGCAATAACAATTATTTTTTTATAGAATGATACTTTGAAAGTAATAGATTTTGTGATTTTATTGCAATAAGAAAAAGAATATTCTTTTTTAAAAAGAGGCGATTAAGACACGTGACAAGTGTTTCAACAATTTTATGTATTCATCACTTTCTGTAACTAAATCATTTCACATACAAATGTTTCGTCTTGCTCTAACTTATATATACACCACACGTTTAAATTTGATTGAATGCATTGGTTAATTCATACATCTTAAATATTATAGATTTCTCTAAAATGATAAACTCCAAACGAAAGAGAGTGAGTTTCGAACACTACATTTCGAATTTTGCTTTGTGAACCCGATTTCTTTGGTTTATAACAACTCTTTCGACGCAGAAAGAACCTGGCCACTTTATCGAAACTAATTAATAATTTCACTCGACAAAGCCCACGTCTATTCAAGAATAAGCTTAACATCCAAAAATCTCTCTGTAAAATTGAATACCGTTTGGAATGAAATTAATTCGGCAGTAAACTACAAATAAAACAAGTAAATTAGAATATTAAGTGGGAAAATTATTTCGAGAAAGAAAATGAGTTAAAAACTTTACAGAAGAAGTAACCGAGTAATAATTAAATATATTATTCTACTTGGTAAAAATGAACCCAAACTACATCAAACAATTATTGAAATTTGAAATTCAATTGAAAATTCAGAACTGATGGGCTTTAGGCGTCAAATTATTAAACATGTGTCCGTGTCACCTTGATTCGACAAGTAAGAAAATTGAAAAAAAATCTATCTAATGATGAGTCCAATCTTGAATTGGAAAGAGGTGACATTCGTGTTGGGGAATATCTTGCGATTACCTTAGGAATACGTTTCTTGGAGGGTGTTCGACGGTGCGATTGAAACCATGATGTCAGTGGATCACGAAGCTTGTTTGCAGAACTTGGGTCTTGTTTTATTGAATCCTAGAATTACATGTGACAATCACGTAGGGGTTTTTTATACTTAAAATCATTCGCCTCAACTATTACTAGGCATTTATTTACTTTAATATCTTCCAAGGGATCCTCCTCTTCATCAATGGTTTAACTGCAAAAAAAAATTACAAGTTAGAATTGAATTGAATTAAAGTTGAAAGAGAACAAAACAAAGTGTTCAGCGGAGATCTACGATAAAATTCCCCACATTTAACTTACAATTCCCGCAGCCGTTTTGAAAATTCGCGTATAAATTTGTTTAAAAAATTCTTTCTTATATAAATAATGTTTTCTCTGTCTTTTTTTTTGGCAAATGAAATGAATTCCTCAAATCTTGATTAATTTTTACATAATATTGCTCCACGAAAGGCTATTCCTATGCAAAAGACCCCTGTTTTGAATAACATTTTAAAAATAACACCTTAGAAATGACCAGAGATTTTTTTCTGATACATTTGAGGACTTTTTCTAATATAAATTAGCTTAAAAAGTATTTTCGATATTTGAGGGTTTTCTACTTACTAGAAAAAATTGACACATCTAAGGAATAAAAGTTATTTATAAAAAAATTATTTAAAAACCCATGAAAATCATTATGTGGAAAACATGTTTCTTTTCCGTTTTTGTTTCCTTAGACTTGTCAATTTTCTCTAGTGTATTTTAATAAGTAGAAAACCCTCAGATCACCAAAATATCCTTGCAAGCTCAGCTAGATAAACATAATTTTTTTAAATAAACATCTATGTATTTTAAAAATGTGCTTTTACATTTTTTTATTCTATAGACATATCAAATTGTGTTTGTAACGAATTTTTATCAGCAAAAAATCTGCAATATATCAGAAAAACCTCTTGTCATTTCTAAGATTTTATTTTAAAATGTTTTGTTAATTAAACGTGAAACGCTTTTTGTAGCGCAGTGTATAAAAATTAGTCTTTGGGAACACTGTTACAGCCTTTCGAGACAATAAAACAAATTGACGTCTATGAAAATAAATATAAAAATGAAGGGTGGCACGCAACATTACGAGATAAGGGGCAAAATGGCAACTATACAGGACATTCAGGAGAGCAAAAAACAGACTGTAAAATCGAATTCACAATTAAAAAGAAAAACAAGAATTCGACTTACGACAGATATAAAAACTGAAATAATCAATTTAAAAAAGTTTCGAGAAAATACGGTTTCAATTTTGAGGTTAGAATTTTATGGCTTCTGAAAAGTGGCTTCAAATCCTCATAAAAAATCTAATTTATAAAATTTTACAACATTAAAATCTCGCTCCCAACGAAAAACCTAATATTTGGCTGCTTGTTGGTAATAAACTTTTATTTGCGGGACAACTAAATAAACATCCCATTTTCTCAACACGTGCTTTCTTTTTAGTTTTAATTTCTGATGCCAAAACTTCCATTTATTTTTATCGAGCATATGTTTTATTTTTCTCAATCGTGTAAACAATCCCAAGCCATTTTGCACTTTTCGGTAGAAAATTTAGTGAAAATACAAAGAAAGTTTACATCCTACTCCGTGCATGGAAAATAAAAACTTGCCGGTCCAAAAATAAACCCAGTACAATGCCAGCTTTTCACGCTTTATCCACACGCTGGACACCCTGAACATATCTTTATTTATTTCCTTCAAAGTTCAAATCTTGAGCATGAAAAATAAAGTTATATTCTATCTGAATACGACTTTTTAAAGATGAATTCACTTTAAAACCTTCAATATATTTGATAACTTTACGATTTTTTTGGATATAGCTATATACCTTGAAATTAAAACGACCTTTTTTAAAAAAAATAGTAAAATCATATTTATTATCGACTACTTACTTCGCTGTAGGCCTCCTCGAGGGTTCAGATGCCGTGGGTGGAGGAGGAGGACCTCGGCGTTCTAATTCTTCGAGATAACCCATCAGAAGGCGGGAACGCTCAGAAGATGCAGCCTCCAGTACGAGGAATCTTTTGTCCTTTCTCAGGATTTCTTCAATTTCTGTTAAATACGACCGATTCTCCTGTACCTTTTTGTGCGTCTTATCCGTAATTAACTTCGTTTCCTACAAAATGATTTGTAGATAAATCTCAAAAAGTACATTTTTTGAATTTATATTCATAAATATTTCTAACTAAAATATCTAAAATAAAGTAATTACGAATTTGTTCTATACCTGCAAAAGCTCTCGAAAGTCAGCCTTGGCTGCTACAAGTTTGTCTTTGATATATTCTTTAAATTCCTTTTCGCATTTCTAAAAAAAAGCATCATTGCAAATTAAATACATTAAAAAAAAGGATTGAAAAAAAGTGGAAATGATAATAGTTCTACAAACCCGATCACTCGAGGAGAATTTTACATATCTTGGGTCGTCTTTAAGTAGTTTTTTAACATCTTTCCAAGACGCTGTGAGTTCCGACGACACGGGGAATTCCGCAGACGTCCAGATTTCATCGAGAAGCTCCCGGAACTTGTCTCGTTTCTTTCGACCGAGCTGTTCGATGTGTTCGATGAACAATCGCTCCTTTTCCTCGCGATCTAAACTCTCAGCGAGCTCCCATCGATGGTCCTTTCGTAATTGACGCTTTGCTTCCCGCCACGCTAGGTCTCCATTTCGAACCTAAAATGAATCATTTTTAACATCTTTTTTTCAGTACACCTGGCTATTAATTTAAATTTGAAAAATAAAGGAGATAACTTACCAAATCGGCAAGAAGAGCGCTAAAATGCTGAACAGCTTCGGTGTGTCGATGATGTTGTCTCTCCTTATCACGATCCCTGAGATGTGTGGCTAAAGTTCTTTGCACTTCTCTTTCTCTTTCCCGAAGACTTGCTTCTGCTCTTCTTTCTCTTTCCCTTTTCTGTTTCTCACGATCTTCTTCAGAGTCAGAGTATCCTTCCATTTCCTCCTTCTATAAAAAGATAATATTCACAAGTTATACTTAAATTTATATT
Source organism: Andricus curvator (assembly GCA_932195095.1). Taxonomy (NCBI): domain Eukaryota; kingdom Metazoa; phylum Arthropoda; class Insecta; order Hymenoptera; family Cynipidae; genus Andricus; species Andricus curvator. The sequence goes on along the minus strand of CAKNYM010049674.1, from coordinate 294,429 downwards.
CCTCTATAACTAATAACTAGCAATTATACACGCGCTACAGCTCGCGAGAAATATTGCATTGCTAATTGATAATAACAAATATAAAACAAGGTTACTATGATTCCAATTTTATATTGTACAGTTTAATCACTTAAAAAAATAATTTGAAAGGCATTGTTTTGTTTTTCATGCCAAACTTTTTATCTTTTCACAGATTAATGTGGAAAGGGACTTGGAAAATTGGTAAGCTACCTCAAAAATATTCAGTTCTTAATGCTTTTTCGGCATTTTTCAATTGTAGAGAATTTCAATTTAAAGCTATTATACAATGAAATAGTTAAATTTCAAATATATATCAGTATTAAATTAGTTATTTTGAATGTTTCATTCCTTTGAATTCTTTTGCATTCATTAAATTCTATGTATTCTTTTTCATTCATTTGAATTAATTGCTTGGAATGCTTTTAAACTTCTTCAAATTCTTTTGAATTCTTTTAACTTCCTTGAAATTTTCTGAATTCCCCGAAAATCACTGATATATCTGAAATCATCTAAATTCTCTAAATCATCTGAATTTATTGAATTCGGCTAAAATCCCTAAATTACTTGCATTATTTTGAGAATTTTCTGAATTTCAAAGACTTCAAAATAATGCAAATGGATTTTAAAAAATCAGAATATTTAAGGAATTCAATGAATTCAGAAAATCCAAAGAATTTCAGAAACTTAGCGGATTCAGATTTAGCACTCTGACATTTTAAAGATTCAAGGCTTTCTTTTTGAAAAAAATGTAGTATCAAGTTGTTTAGTTTTGCTTAGGGATCGTTCACAATTATGTAACATTAAGAGGGGGGGGGGGGGCTCCTGTTTGAAAAATTTGAATTGTAAATAATTGTTTAGTATTGGTAAATAATTCTGTTCTTAACATTTTGCTACCACACTATAATTTTTAAACTTTTTCAAAAAATGTAGAAGCTATTTAATAATTTTGAAAGATTTGAGGAGAATAATTTTTTTACAGATTTCTGAGAAAATTTTAAATGGTTTAGGTTTTATTTTAAAAGAATAATTTTACGTTTTGAAGATTTCAAAATGTGTGGAAAAAGAATATGGAAGACTTCAAGACACTTTTTATTTTTCAGGATTTAAACAATTTTTAGGTACAACTGAATTTGGCAGGGTGTCAAGAGAATGAAAAAAATGTTCTTAAGATTCATGGGAAACTTTCAAATGATTTTTTTAAAATTAATTCTGCAAGAATATTGAAAAAGATTACAAAATACTTTTAATTATTTCCTAAAATTTTTAAAAATATGTAGTTTAAAAGATTTTAAAGCTAAATTTTGCAATTTTGCCATATTAGATCATTTAAAAAAAATCTGAGTAAGTTTAAGAGATATTTAGAAGTTTTGAAACGATTCAACAAGAATTAAAACTTTTAAAGATATTTAAAAACTTTTGTAAGGTTTCAAGAAAACGAAAAAAAAATTATTAGGTTTCTAAGAACACTTAAAATGACTTTTTATTTTGAAAAATGAATTTAAAGAGAACATTTAAAAATATTTCAAAAGATTTCTAAAATTGCCAAAGAAGAATCTGAAAGATTTTAAGGCGATTGTTTTAATTTTGCAGAATTTAAAAGAAATTCAGAAAAAATTTGAATAATTTGAAAAGATTAGAAGGTTTAGAAGTTCTGAAAAGATTAAAAAAAAGAATTTTTTAAAGATTCTTTGGGAAATTTTAAATGATTCTTTACTTTGAAAAATAAATTTAAAAAAAAATTGAAAAAGGTTTCAAAACATTTCAAATGATATGCTAAAATTAAAAAAAATAGTGTGGAATATTTTAAAGCAAAATGTTTCTATTTGGTAAAATTAAACAATAAAAAAAAATCGAGTAAATTCAAGAAATATTTATAAGATTTGAAGAGATTCAAAAAGAATTTTAAAATGTAAAAGATTTTACCAAATGTAGATTATTAAAGATTTCAAACAAAAACTTTAGAGGCTTTAAAAGAATTTTAAACGGTTTCACGAGAATAAACAAATTTTCTTAAAATTTCTAGGAAACTTTGGAATATTTTAAGGCAATTTTTTTACATTTTTAATGATTTTTCAAAATTTTAAGAAAAATTCGAGTCAGTTAAAAATGTTTTAAGGAATTTAAGAGGTTTTGAATTGATTCAAAATATTTTAGAACTTAGAAAAATTTCCGAAAATTTATCAAATAGTTTTTGATTTCTTCCAAACTTCTAAAAGTCCTAAATATCTTTTTAAATGACTCGAATTTTTCCTAATATTTTGTAAGATCCTGTAAAATAAAAAAATGTCCTTAAAATCTTCGATTTTTTTTGACACATCTGAAATATTCAAAAATATTTCTTAATTTTCTCCAGAATTTTGTAAAAATTATATTTATATAAATTTAAAAACAAACTGATAATACTTCTTTTCTTGTCAGTAATTTCAATATTTGTATGACGAAAAAAAATATTTGAAAAGCATTCGTGTTACATCAATGTATTGTTTCATTTATTTCTAGACAATACTTCATCTTAAAAAACCTTTTTTTTATTTGAAAAACGTCTATTATGTTGTTAAACATAATACAAAAAATGTTACGTAACGGCGTTTGGTGGGGGGAGGTCGAAGGAAATGTTACGGTCTGTTACATGGGGGAGGG
>CAKNYM010049674.1:276519-291668 GCA_932195095.1 Andricus curvator | reverse complement strand
TATATATATATATATATATATATATATATATATATATATATATATACCATTAAACCATTTCCCTTTCAGGGTAGGCGTGACACTACCCGATTCGGGTAGTGTTTCTAGGTTGATAACTTGTAGTAAATAACTACAAGTGTGGGCTCACCACACCCATGATAAGTATTGAAAAATGTCCTTTTTTTAAATTAAAACGAAAAATTTCAAAACGCATGGGTTGAAAATGGAATATTTTAGACTGAACAAAATATTTGAACATAGGATTTGAAATTGAATGAAAGTGTCTGATTATGAATCTATTAATTTACGCTTACCTTTACGACGTTTACATTTGTTTAACTACGAGGGCTTTCGAACTAAAACACTTCAATCGTTCACGTTCAAACTTCAAATCTGCAAATTTTATAGTTTTTAACAGATTCAAAATCGTCTAGTAAAAGGAATTATTTTTTAATGTTTAATAATGTTAATAATAGTTCAATTTAAAAAATCAGTAATTAATTTCTTTTTACAATTGATCAACCCTAAAACTTTTTTCATCCCAAATTTCAAATTTAAATGCATTGAATTGTTTTGTAACTATTCAAGTCTTCAAAACTGCATTTACAAATTCTTTCAATTGAAAATTGACGATTAAAAATGAATACCTAAATTGGAAAATTTTTAAACTAAAAGATTTGACAATTACGCTCTATAACTGCATAATTTCCTACCTGAATACGTAAACAATTGAACCTAATATGTATTTAAAAACAAGTTAAAATCGAACGTATTAAAAATTTCATTTATATCTTTTGATATGAAATTTATGACATTTTCAATGATTGAACAGATTTTTCTTCAAAAATTTGTAAAACTCCCAGTCAAAAAATAAATTGACTATCACTTCCCAGTTTTTCCCGGTCTCGACAATTCCCGGTCCAGCAACATTTAAAAGCTTTTTTTATACTTTATCTAGAAGTTTTTTCAAATTATTTTTGAAAAGTTTGTTATACTTTTTGTATGCTTCGTTTTGAGTGACCATCAATTTGAGGAATGAATATTCCATATTAAAAATTTTTTCACAAGTTTAAGTAGAATAAAAAAATGAAACAAATATTAAAATAGCAATAGTAATTGAATAGTACAAGTAAATTTTTGGTTAAAATTTTCTCCATATACGCTGCGGGCATGAAGTATGGGACTACCTGGTTTTTGTTAGTTGCATAAAATCGCCTAATTTTGATAATAAATAAAAAAAACTGTGCTGATTTTTCCTTGCATTCTGCCAAGATATGAACTTAGATCAAACATTTCGCAATAATCAAAAACTGTAATATCGTTTATAAATCTATTTTTCAAGTATAAGTTTTTGAATTTTTACTACATACTGATTTCTTCTAAGTTCAGACGCTGGCAGAATAAAAATAAAAATCGGCACAATTTTGATATCTTATATATATCTTACTTTTCTGATACACACGGAGATACATACACAAGAGAAAACCGGGCAAAACGTTAATGTCGATCCAGGAAATCCGGTAATTTGAAAACGAAATTTCGCCAGACACCCTGCTTATTAGTTGGCAATGCAATGTTTCCCACACTGTAGCGCGCGTATAATATTGATATTACTATATAAAGTGTTCTAAAAAAACAAATTTGAACAAGCTCTTACCTCGATTTCCTTTCGTGACATTTTCTCTTCATTGTCATCAATCTCGCCAATTTCCTTCTCCACAGAAACCTCGATTTTTTCTTTGCCATTTTCTTCACTACTAGTAGTTTCCTTTTTTTGTTTCTTCTCTTTAGGTGCGTCCTTGTCACTTTTGTCTTTTGAAGACTTGTCTTTATGCTTGTCATCCTTCCTCTCTCTGTCCCTCTTCTCAGATTTGTGGTGATCTTTGTCTCTATGCCGATGATCTTTGTCCTTATCCTTTTCCTTTTTCCTCTCCTCCTTCAAATTGCGAATGTAGTCCCTAAACCAATCCTCGCGAGCACTAGCGGATTCTACGCACCTGTATCTCCAATCCGTCTCCAGTTTCTTCTTACAATCACTCCAGTGAGAATGTCTGTCAATGTCTTTGTGCTCTTTTAGCAGCGATATGAAATCCTTTTTAACCTGGAATAGACGCAACGAAAAAAGTGTCATAGCGGGAGAATAAAATGTCACACTTTTTACTTAAAATCTAGTATAATATACATGTTTGTCAATTAATTTGGCAGCTCATTCTTCATGCACATTTTATATTTCCAATCAATAGACACACTCGCAGCCTCATTATTTCCATTAAATTACGACAGAATGTTGCAATTAAATTAATAATCACATTATTCAAAGTCAAAGTAACTTTGAAAAAGTTTCACGAAAATGAAAATTATGTGAGGTGCGGAAGGTCTATTGATGGGATTTTTTTATGCGAAACAAGCTGCTCGTGTTTGCTGAAAAAAATTACACCAATTACATGCTGTAAAATTAATCACGAATCGACGTTAACGTGTATTTTTTCAGATATTTCAAAGTTAAATTAAAAAATTAAAATTGCAGTTATATTTAAGTAGAAGAAAAACCCGTCAACGACGATTCGACTTAGGAAATAAATATATTTTTCACGGCTGTCCTCGCTGAAAAAAAGAATCTGGCTATTAGTATCCTTAAACTAAAAGATTATATCGTATTAAACATATTTTCATTTAGATAATTAGAATCTAAAATTCGTTTCTTGAAACCAAATTCTTCTCATATCCTCAATTTTATATTAAATAAAAAGGAAAAGTGATCTTTAATATTTTAAGCTTTAACGCTTTCCAATTTTAATGAAGTTTTGTTTATTTTTCAAAATAAAAAGAGTAACATAAAATTAGATAGAACTTAGTTTTTCCTCGGCGTTTCATATCTAAAGTAATAAAAATAAAATTCTTGCCAATGACTCAGCTTTTATTCTATTAATAATGAAAGAAGAGCTGAGAATGAAAAATACTTCTTTTTATTATTTTAGATAAAAAATTGCGAGAAAAAGTAAAGTATTAACTGATATGAATTTTCATTAAAGACATAATATAATATAGCTTTAGTGATTCAGTTGAAAAATATAATACATAATTGAATAAGGGGGTAAATCAATTTTCATTAACAGAATTCTTTTGCACTAATTGTAAATAAAAACTTTTAATAAAAGGCACTAAATGCAATTGAAACAATTTTCATGAACGTGTACATTATATGTTTAATTTGAAAATCAAAATTTCTTCAATTTATTGAATTCAAGAGAAACTTACAAAAATCAATGAATGTTCTACAAGAGAACAGGGCAGATATTTTAATTATCATTTTCGATACCTTCAACGGTCTGATCCAAAAAACAGAGATTTTTAATTTTTAATCAGATATCTGCCAATATTGTTCATTTTTATATCAGAATAATATCCTTGCTTAAACTTATAAGACCGAACTTTTTTCTGTTTCTGAAACATGAAAATGAAATTAAAGTAAGAATTTCTGGATAAAATGTCTATTTAAAGAAATAATTTAAGGCTAAAATAAAAAAAAACATAATATAAGCAAATACTCCAATACCTCGTTAAAAGATAAAAATGAGTGCTTTTTTGGATCATTTTAATCAAATCTCTAAGTCGCTGACTTCTTCTACATGAATGATCAAATAATGTTCATTGAACTCTTGAATTAAAATTAATTTTCTTATTTGGGCAAAGTACGATCTATAATCGTGAACCCGTGCAAAAAATCTAAACAAATTTCTTTCAGATTTTAAGTTTTCATACTCGTTTTGGCACCAAACGTCGGTACAACCGAACGACTCAAATTATGATTATTATCATTTACTAAATGCAAATAATGGCAACAATTCAAAAGCATTAGAAACCCTCTTTCATTCCTCCTAAGCTCTTTCACTCTTTATCAAAAATATCATAAGGATAGATTAGAGAATTCGAAAACTTTAATTTTTTATTCTAGAATAGCATGAAGCGAAAACTCACACCAAAAAACAAAGAGCTGAGGAGGTCGAGTTCAAAATTCTTTGCTTTATATTTTAGGATTAAATTGTCTACTGATCATGGACAAAAATCTGAAAGTTCCAGGGTTTTCCAGGTACGTATATTCTTTTAAATACAAATTCAAGTAATTCCAAAAACAAAATTTTCAATTCAGACCAAACTGTAGGCTTCCATAAAAATAGAAAATAAGCTTTCTCGGAAGGGATTTAAAAGACTTTAATTTGAAAACTAGAAATCTTACGAATTTAAGTCCAACATAAGTGGAAATGTTTTAATCTTTAAAGCAAGTAACTAAAATATTTTGCGGATTTCAAAGAATTACCATTTAATTTAATTCGAAATAAAAATTATCAATATATTTACAAAATTGAATTTAAAAGGGTTTCAATTTAAAAGTTTTTTAATAGTAAAAAATCAATTGCCGAAATTTTGAAAGGAGTAAAACTCGAAATGTGTCACACTTAAAAGCAATAATATTTTGTGAATTTATAATCTAATTTAAATTACATTTCTGAATTTGGAAGGAATCCCAATTTGATTAAATTAAATTGGAAAACCATACATTGTTAATGTTATCAATTTATACCAAAATCTTTCTTTCTGTAAACCTCGAAAAATTAAAACATTTAAAAATCATCATGACAAAGAGCGTTTAAAATGAGAACCTTATAATATAATCTTTTAAATTCGAAATCATAGAATCAATTTTAATTTTTAGAATTTAAATAAAAATGTTTATTAAACTTAAAAGCGTTTTATCTGAAACCCACCCTAAGAGTACTTAAACTAGTGTAAGGTTACCTATTATTTAAAAATTTTTAATTAAAGAATCAAATTCAAAAGTATCTGAATTAAAAAAACCCTTAAATCTCCTGAAATTTCCAGAATCTTTCACGTGAGTATAAACCCCCCAACTGAACTAAACCTGGGGCTATCTAATGCTTTCGATAAGGGCTGCAAACTAAAGTTTCAATAATTCTTACATCGTCGCATGGTATGTAAGCTCTGTGGTGGCGATAGCTTTGTACAAGATCTGTACCACATCCCAAAAGACGATAAAAGATCTTCAAGAAGATTCGAGACTAGTGCTACCTCAGGGCTCGGTTTGCATTTCCAACGATTGCAAGAGACTTTGACTTTTGTTTTTTTTTCTTTCTTTTTAATCTTTATCTTAAATTTCTGTTTTGTTTCTTTCTTTTTTTTTGGAAAAAAGTTATTTTTTGTCAAGTAACGAGGATTACGAGTAATATACAAATACCGAGTTCGTTCATTCTCATGACTCTGCTTTGGAGTAAAGAATGCGGCGCGCGAGGGTGTGCCAAGTGTGCCACGCAGTGTAGGTGGGGATGGTAGATGACATCATCCATGCCACCAACCAGCTTCAGAACCAAGCCACTCCACATACGGAACCTGTCCTGCCTGCCTCCTGACTGAAGTGGAGAGTTCAGAACACATAAGTACACAAGGAACCGTCACATACTAACAGTTTTATTTTCTCTATCTCTCTCCGGATTTTGAGAGCTATAAATTTGCTTTATTTTTATTTTTATTGATAACGAATAACGAGAAAATCTACTCAGGAGCGGAGAATATTTATAAAACATTCTCCCTGTTCGTGTTCCTCATCCATTAATGACGTTAATCAGATTTCAAATACGAATTATTAGATCGTACAAGTTGAACAAAATAATAACATACCTATGGAATCTGAAAGAAAAGTGTATTATCGCTGAAAAGAAAAGTGGGTTACGATATCTTATCTTGCTTTAAGACGCTGCCTATTTATTTATTTATTTATTATTATTATTATTATCACTACTACTTGCAAATGATTTCAACGATATTTTATTTGTGTAATGTGAAGATGTGAGAAAATGAAAATAGGCAGGGACTCAAGGCTTAAGCTTAAGGCTTTTAACTTATTTCAAATTATCAACTACTTTATTTTTTAAATGTTAGGTTATATTACGTGTGCATGCAGAGCACAAACTGGGTGCGCATAGACATCGAGCTGGTACCACCTTTATCGCATGCTCACCCAATATCATGACAAGCAGAAAACAAGAATTCGCATTAATTTTAATTTTTCATTCAACATGATTTTTAAAACTTAAGTTGCCTCTCTATTTTAGTTTCTACTTCAATATTTGTACCTAATTTATTTTTCAATACTTCACTTTACTTTAAATTTAAATTTCAACTTTCAAAACTCGTTTCTGCTTCCATAGATTTCGAATAAAAATTTACAGCTGAAAAGAAAAGAGATTATGTAGCGTTTGTTTTGGCAAAGAATTGGACATACCTGTTCTCGCTTGGCCGTCTTTTCTTCCTTTTCTCGCTTTCGAACTTCGAGAAGATACTCGTTGAAAAGACTCTCACGTTCCCGCATCTTTTCAACGTTTTTAAACCTGTCGTCACGCCCGTGCTTTTGAGCAAAATCACTGAAGGATGATCTGAAAAAGAAGGGTTTATTTCATTATTTAAAAAAATTTTAATCTTATTTAATTAAAATTCGTGGATTTAAAACTAGTATTGAAGTAGAAAAATGGGAACTTACTTTCCGTGCAGAATGGCCTCTTCAAGAAGCTTTTGAAACTGGTCCTTCCTTTCCTTCATTTTGTTCCTCTTCTCCCGGCGCTCCTCCTCAGCCCTTTCCTTCACGTATTTCTCGAAAACTTGCTTCCTCTCCTTCGAAGTTAAGAGCAGATATCGAGGGTCGAAGACTATTTTGTGCAACTCCTTTTCCCAGGTGCTAAACGCAGATACCTGAAATGGAAAATTGCAATTTAAAGGGCTAAATTTCGAAAAACATTTGGATTTGATTCAAATTCGAAAACATTTGAATTAAAACTAGACTAGCCCAAAGATTTGAAAATAAAATAAAAAATATTGTACCCAAGGATAAGAACTTACATCTTTTTCAGCTAGCATGTCCTTGAAGGATTTGATCCTCGTTTCCAAGGGGACAATTGCTCTTTCTCTGGCTGCTCTCACCTCCGCTTCAATGGCTGCTTCCTTCCCGATGTCGATCGTCTTTTTCCCTTCCTTCTCCTCCTCTTCCTTGACGACTACAACTTAAAATCAAGTACATTTTTTAATATCTCTGATATAAAAAAACTTCACACAATTTCAAAGCTCTAAGTCACGGATCACAAGGGATCAGTAGTTCAATTTTAGGTAAAAAAGAGGGTTTTCCCGCAGAAAGGAAAACTAAAGGGGAATTTAATTTAGTATTAAAAAATATTATATACTACATAGACATTTTTGTTTTAAACAATCGTTTTTAACTATCTTTGAAAAATTGGATGAACACCTTCGCACTGTCTACGGATAAAAATACATAAGAAAAAAATTAAAGATCAAAAATTGAAAAATAGATAAACACTAAAAATGCTTATATTTCGAGGGGTTGACCATTTAAATTTTGAGTGTACATCAGATTTCAAGATTTTCAATATTTCAAGAATTTCACAAAGATTTAATAGATTTCAAAGGATTTCAAAAATTTCACAAAGATTCCAAAGATTTCAAACATTGCAAAAGATTTGAAAGATTTAAAAGGATTTCAGAACAATTTTAAAAATTATACACAAAGGCTTGCACACCAGATTTAAAAAGTGATCAACCCTTCGTCATATTTGAAATGTTTTTAAAATGCTTTTTTGTCAGTAGGAGGCCGTGCATAAATTACGTAGTCTTTTGGGTGGAGGCGTAGGTCCACAACTTTTCTATGCTGTCTTAGATGGGGGAGGGGGGTACGTGGGCAAATTTATTTCTTATGTAAGATATTTTCACGTCTGTGATTCACTAAAAAACAAAAGTTTAACAATTTGGTAGAAAATTCAAACATTTAGTTGAAAGATGAACTACTTTTGTTAAATTTTGTTTTTTGTAGAAAGTTAATCCTCTTGGTGCAAAATTCAACTATTTGGCTGAAAATGTATGTACTTCGTTGAAAATTCATCTTTTTTTGGTAGAAATTTAATCTTCTTTAGATGAAATTGCCACTATTTGGTTGATAATTTATGTATTTTGTTTAAAACTCTTTTTTGTTTTTTGTTGTTGTAGAAAATCCATTTTTGTGTCAAAAATGCAACTACTCAGTTGAAAATGAAACTATTTTTTATTTAAAATCAAAATAATTTTTAGTTTAAATATTAACTATTACATTTTTCGTTGAAAATTCATCTCTTTAGTTTGAAAATTCAACAACTTTGTTGAAAATTCGTTTTTTTTTTTGGTTAAAAATTAATTTTTTTAGCTAAAAATTTAACAGCGTGGTTGAAAATTCAACTGCTCGATAGAAAATTCATCTGTTTTGTAGAAGATTAGTTTTTTCTTTAAATTAATTTTTTGTAATACAACTTTAACTATTGTATTTTTGGTGAGAAATTGATCTTTGTTAGTTTAAAAATTCAACTATTTGGTTAAATAGCTTTGAATTCGATCTCGAGTGTTTCCACTTTGTTTGTATTTATAATTATACCGTGCTCATTTCACGATCACTTTGCTTCCCGTTAGCAAATGTATTTGCTTCCTCATAGAGGAAGCATTAGTTGTTTTTTTCAATAATAGACAAACCAAAGTCTTCATTTTGATCAATTTGAAAATAGAAATTTACAAAAAATACAAAATTACAAAATAATACAAACAATTTTTTAAATACAAAGACAAATCAAATTTTGTATTCGAAATTATAATTTTTCGGGCTGGAAAAGGGAAGGGAAAATTTCTGTCGCACCCTATCCCTTTCCCAGCTTTATGATTTCTTTACAAAAATTGTCAGAATTATTCTATTTAAAAATGTATGATCAAAAAGTATTTTCTATTCATGCGTCAACTTTGAATTATGTTGATGAAAAAAGTTTTTCTGTTTGAAACAGATAATTCAAATATTATAAATGAGCATAACTTCCTTAATCTTCAATAAAGTGTATCGATATTATAGAATTATAGATCAATCGATTTGCCTCGAATCAAGGAATTTTTTCCGTTCTTACATCAATTTTGAATTATGTTAGTGAAAAAAGTTTTACTATAAAAAACCGTGTTTTCAAATATTATGCATTACCATAGCTTCCTTACTCTTCAATAAAATGTATCAATGTTATAGGTCAATCGATTCGTCTTGAATCAACGCAACTTTTCTATTCTCGCATCAACTTTAAATTATGAGAATGAGAACATTTTTACTATAAAAATAGATTTTTAAAGTATATAAATTACCATAACTTCCCTACTCCTTAATAAAAAGTACTAAGATAGTAGGTCAATCGGTTCGTCTCGAACCAAGGAATCTTTTATATTCTTGCATCAACTTTGAATTATGCTGATGAAAAAAGTTTTACTATAAAAAACCGATTTTTAAAATATTATTGAGTGCTAAAAAAAATGCAATACATATTTTTAGAAATCCTTCGGTCAGTTTCAAGATATTAGTAGTGAAAATAAGCCCTTCAAATTTCATCAATTTATCTGCAACCGTTTTCAAGTTATCGTATTCACAAAAAAGTGTGACACACAAACACATCCGGACAATTGCTTAGAACATTGTATTAGATATTTTGAAATTGAGGAAGGTTTAATTAAATGAATTTAAAAATTTTGGAAAATGTTACCATTACAAAGCTTCCTCTATGAGGAAGCAAAATTTATCTTTTTGGTAGAAAATCAATCTTCCTAGTTGAAAATTCATCTATTTCGTTCAAAGTTCATGTATTTTGTTTAGAATTCGTCTTTTTGGTAGGAAATTAATCTTATTGGTTAAAAATTCATTTTTTTTTTGAAAATTCAACTATTTAGTTGAAATATTAACTGTTTTATAGAAAGCTCGTATTTTTGTCTTGAGAATTCAACATTTTTTATAACATTTTTTTTCTTTATTGACTGAAAAATCTTTCATGTTTGAAAATTAGTTTTTTTTTTAATTTGAAAATTCATTTCTTTTGGTAGAAATTTAATCTGTTTTTGCTTAAAAATGTGTCTGCTTGGTTGAAAATGATTCTGTTTTGGTTGAGGATTCAACTACTATTGTTGAAAATTCGTCTTTTTTGGTTCAATTCAAATGTTTTTGACTTAAAATGAAAATCTTTCCTTGGTTAAAATATCAACTATTACATTATTTGTTGAGAATTCATATTTTTTGTTTGAATTTTCAGCTACTTGGTCGAAAGTTGAACAACTTTGTTAATTCATGAGAAACATTAAGATTTTAATAAATCCCCCCTCCCTCCAAATCGTCCTACGTATACCATTAAGCCATTTCCCTTTCGGGGTAGGCGTGACACTACCCGATTCGGGTAGTGTTTCTAGGTTGATAACTTGTAGTAAATAACTACAAGTGTGGGCTCACCACACCCACGATGTGCCAACAGCACTCAGTTTTCTCGAATGGTCACCCATCCAAGTGCTAACCGCGCCCAACGCTGCTTAACTTCAGTGATCTGACGAGAACTGGTTTTTTCAGCGTGGTATGGCTGTTGGCCATACGTAATTTTTGTATAATCCCTAAATAAATTTACGAAAAAAAATTAGTCGGTAAAAATTACGTAAGATAGGGGGGGGTGTCAAAACTTACAGATCCTAACAAAGGGGTGGGGGAGACGTGGTTACAAAATTTCAGAAAAAAAGTTTACGTAATTTATGCACGGCCCCTGGGTAGATAGATTTCAATTCCTTATTCATGTCAATTTTTTTCTAGTGTATTCTTTTCAGTATAGAACCCTGAATTGTTCAAAGTATTTTTATAAGTAAGTTATAAAGAAATAATAAGTTTGTAAACATGTAAAACCCAGCCATATAACAATCAGCTCTAAATTTATTATATTTTTTTAGGTTCCTAATATGCTACTTTTTTCATATTATTTTCGATTTCCAAAACCTAGAAAAAGGCATTTTAACAATATTTCAATTTGCAGAAGTCAACTTTAGAGAATACGAGATGTTTTTGATTTTTAACTGAAGCCGTTTGTCAATAACTAAAATCTCAATTTCGAGAAAAACAATAAAAAAGTGAGTTAGTGTAAATTTGAATTAATAATCACATCTATTGTTCAATTGAGGCTAATAAACTCGTATATATGTCGCATTTACTGACAGTTTAGCTTGATTTTCAATTAAATTGAGAAAAACATTTCTTCTCTAGGAAAAGGAATCTAACTAAATTTTCTCCTAAGACCTCTTTTACACAATGCTATTAGAGAAAAATTAAAATGTTATGAAACTTATTAACCTTTTTTCCGAGCGACATTTATCGAAATTTTTTGTTTGTTTTTATGCTACTTAGATCTATTTTCGACAATGAGATACAGGTCACGATTTAGCTTATATTTTTCTTTCAGTGTCTAGGCTCACCAAAAATATTTTTGCTACGCTCGCCGAATTTCGGTGAACCGAGCCGCCCTTTTCCAGCTCCCCTGAGTTGACCGAAAAGATTTGTTCTACGCTCACCGAATTTTGGTGAACCTAGACACGGCCTTTTTAGTTACTGACAGGTGTTTCGATTCATTGTATTTTTTTTTAATTATTCGCTGTCGATTTCCACCAAATCAAAAAAATTAGCAAATAAATCATTTAGGAAATTCTTGAAATCAGTATCATCTAATTTCTAATGTCTTAAATTTCTGCTAACGATTCTTGAAAAATGATTCGAAATTTTATTTTAAAAAAATGAAAAAAGGGTCAGAATTCTCGATTTAGGGATTTTTTTACATTTCAGTGGGAAAACAAGGGATTAGGTAAAAAATGGAACGGACTGTGATCTCCGCTAAAAATATTAATGCTAATGCATACAAATCGATACCTTTAGGTTCTTCCTGTTTGATTTTTTTAACAGGTGGCGGCTGATCTTCATCGCTACTTTCACTCGATTCCGACTCTCTCGCTTTCTTTATAGACCCAAGAGTTTCCGGTACATTTGAAACCATTTTTTCAACATCAGCGCGTCCAACAAGATCCTCGGGTTTTTCCCAAACTGAGATTCTCGAAGAGGGGTTGTAGAAGAAAACACGGCCATCGCCAGTCCAAACAACACACCTTAAGGAAATAAAATAAAAATATAAAGAACCTGATTTCAGAGAAACTATCAGTAATAAACTAAATATTGTATCGATTAGATTCTTAAAAATCATACCATGGAGTTCCAGGAACAGGAGTACTAGAAATAGGTCTTGACTTGTCTTGAGGTTTGACTTCTTTGGGAGCTTCTTCCTTTTTTCCTTTACTACCTTCCGAATCCTTGGCATTTTCTTTGGCATCTGAGCTTTCGGCATTAGCTTCTTGATTCGTTGAATCCATCGCGTTGGCGTTACTAGTACTCATCGTAGTAGAGGTAGTGTTGGTTGCAGATGATCCTAAGGCTTCATCGGCTTTTTGTCTCACAGTCGCTTTGGCATCTGTAAATTGTAATATAAAAAACATATATAATAAATTGTAAAAGATAAGACATTAACCGAACTTTAATTCAAAAAGAGAAAAAGAGATTGGGAAACATACTTTCGAAGTCTTTCTGAGCCTGTGGCTTTTCCCAGACGGATTCTCCAGCTTTACTATTATAATAATAAAGTCTGCCATCGGGAGCTCGATGTTCAGTCCAAAGCATGGCAGCTGCCACTAATTCAGGATCGATCTGAGCTATAATTGAAGGATCTTCGGTTGGGACTTGAGAGGTCATGACACCGTGGGGCATTTGAGGCATACCTGCAACAAAAATATTTATAATTTATAAAACTGCATACACTAGCAGAAAAATAGGCGAAACAAGGCACACCTAAACTTTGTAACCAGAGTGTATTTCGAAGGATTATTTTAAATTCCCGGTTTTCTTCCGGTCAATTTTTTATTTTTCCGGTCTGGGAATTATACTTTTTCTTGAAATTTCCATGTCATAACTCTGAATTTTTATTCATTTGAAAAATTCCCTGTTTCATGTCAGAATTATATAGATTTTCAGAAAATGCAATGCTACGGAGCAGAATTATAATTCTTCTCGACGATTTCCTCTCCTTAGTCAGACTTTTGAAAAATTCTTTGTTCCAGATCTGAATAATATTTTTTTTTCGAAAATTCTACGACCGAATTCAGAATTACGTATAATATCGATTTGTAAAAATTTCCTGTTTCAACTTAAAATAGATATTTTTTTTTCGTAAATTCACTGTTTCACATCAGAATTATACTACATTATGCGTCTTTTTAAAATCAAGATATAAATAAGAATCATAACTCTCTTTTGTGAAATTCCCTAAACCATCTAAAAAAATTCCTTGTTCTAATAATTCTTTTAGAAAATTCCATTTTCAAATTCAGAATTACAGAGATCTCTTCCAAATCCCCTGTTACAAATCATAATTACAATTACAGTCGAATTTCAATTTTAGTAATTTCGATTTATGCGTTCCAAGAATTACGCCGCACGGCTTTTCGGATGAGAGGAGTCGTGCCGTGGTCACTCATGCATGACATAACAGTAGCATAGCGATCAAGCTCAGAACCCCAACGGCCTAGGTGGATAACTGCGTGACGTTGCGCAACATTGCGATACGGCCCTGATGTTTACGTTCGGAGACGCTTAATTTAAGTCAAAGGTAAAAACCAAAACCGTGCTTAAATTTAAATTCGACTATATATTCAAAAATATATATATTCACCATTTCAGATAAATACATATTTACGAGATTAAGTGCGCACCGTATTTCAAAATTCAAAACACTTTAAAGATTTAAAAAGATAAAAAATAAATAAAAACGATTATATTATTGTCATTAACGACAATAAAGTCTTTTTCAATGTTCTTTTCGAGATTTTTTGTCAGAATTACAATTTTGATTTGGAACAACGAATTTTGTAAAAGTATTATAATCCTGACTTGAACAGGGATTTTTTTAATTCCTTTTTTCTAAATCAGGATTAAAATTACTTCTCAGAATTCCTGTCCCAACTAAAATAATAATTCTGTACGAAAATTCCATTTCCTAAAGTCTAAATTACAATTCTTTACGAAAATTCCATTTCCTAAAGTCGGAAATTCCCTGTTCCAAGTCACAATTAGATTTATTTCAAAAAATTCCCTGTTCCAAGTCAGAATTATATTTATTTACAAGTATTTTCTATAATAATTCAGAAGTATAGTAACTCCTTTTTTCTAAAATTTGAAAGAGAGAAGTTTCAAAATTTTAAATTCAACAAATTTTTTATTTGGAACAAGGAATTTTAAAAATCTGACGAATTCTGACTTGGAACAGGGATTTCATTTTGTAAATTTCCTGGTCATTTTCCAGTTTTCAGGTAAAAATTCCGGTAAAAATTGAACTTACCCCAGCCAGTCTGTGGTGGTCCATATCCTCCGAAAGGCTGGAATCCAGGAGGTGGCATTCCAAAGGGAGCTGCGCCAAAAGGTGCAGCAATCGGACCACCAAATTGGTTCGGCATTCTATGTTGCATAGGCACCATACTCGGCGGTGGTTGCATAATATTTGTGTTTACTGCCGGAGTACTCACAACAGGTGCGGCAGATACAGTCACTGCAGTGCCTAAAATTAAATTAAAATATTACCCACAAGTTCATTATGACACACATAAAAATATAATTAACAATACAAGTTAAAATATCTACAAACCGATTTGAACATTTCTTATACTAATTCCGTTTTGCCATTATAAATTGCAGGGATCACAGCGGTTTAGTAGTTCAATTTTAGGTAAAAGAGGGAATTTTTTTAAGAAAAAAGAGGATTAAAGAAGGATGTCATTAAATAGTAAAAACTTTTTATATCATATGGGTATCTCGTGAATATTGAACCAAAGTGCCCTCTAACAGTAGCGCCTTTTATAATCATTTCTGCGCCGAAATATATTTTTTTAGCTATCTTTGAAAAATCTATTGAACACTTCAGCGGTTTCTACTGATAAAAGATACATCAGAACAAAACTTAAGAAAATCAAAGATTGAAAAATAGATAAACAGAATAAATTTTTGATTGAAAATTCATCTCTTTTGGTAACCAATTTAATTTAGATTGTTAAAAATTAACTTTTTTGTTACAAATTTATAATTTTGGGTTGAATATAAATCTGTTTTGAAGAAAGTTTGTCTTTTTGGCTTGACAATTCAACAATTTCGTTGACATTTTTTTTCTTTCTCGACTGAAAAATCT
>CAKNYM010049674.1:232361-266358 GCA_932195095.1 Andricus curvator | reverse complement strand
ATTCTGACCCTAAAGCCAAAATTACCATCCAATATTATAAACAATTATTTTCATCGAGGGTCAATATAATCTCCCCACTGATTATTAAATTTTAAATCAAAAACAGTTTGATTCATCAAAAAAAGAATTTTCCACAAAATGTTTAAATTCTTAACCAAAAAGCTGAATTTTCAACCAAACAAGTAAATGTTTAACAAAGTAGTTTAACTTTTAACATACACGTTTAATTTTCAACAAAAAAGATGAATTCTCGGCGAAAAATATAATAGGCGATACTAAAACTAAAAAATATTTTAATTTTAAATAAGAAAGCGTTGAATTAATCCAAAGAGATGAACTTTCAAACCATGAAAACGAATTTTTAACATAATTGTTGTATTTTCAACCAAAAAAGATTTTTCAGTAAAGAAAACAAAAAATTTAGATAAATTATAATTTTAAGGGCAAAATAATATTTAATACAGAATAAAAATTTCGAGTTACTACTTATTTTTGAAGTTTCTTTGTTTATTTTCTTTAAAGTCATATAAATTTAATTTTTCTGAGTTTTTCGATAAAATTCAAAACGATTTTTGAAGACTTCAGATACGTCAAAAAAGTATCTACAAAATTTCTAAGATTTTTTTTTTATTTACAGAATTTTAGGAAAATTTTGAGTCGATTTAAAAAATATTTAGGACTCCAATTATTCCTCAAATTGTCTTAAAATCTTCCAGATTCGTTTTTGACAAATTATTGGAAATCTTTTGTAATGTTGAAAATCTTTTCAAATTTTAAATTAATTTTAAATGTTTTACAAAACATCTAAATATTTTTTTAAATTAATCGAATTTTTCCTAAAAGTTTGAGAAAGTTCTGCAAAATTAAAAAAATTGCCTTAAAATCATCCAGACACTTTTTTGACAATTTTGGACATATTTTAGAATGTTTCGAAATCTTTTTCAACATTCTTTTAAAATAAATTTTGTAAAATGAAACATGATTTAAAATTTTCCCATAAATATTAATAACATTTTTTATTCTCTTCAAACCTATCAAAATTCTTAAAAGACTACCAAATTTTTCGATTTAAATCATCAAAAATCTACGTTTTGCTTAAAACTTTTTAAAACCTTAAGTTAAAAATTATTTTTGTATCTTTCAAAACTTCTAAATATCGTTTAAATTTACTCGAATTTTTTATAAAATTTTGTAACCTTGCAAAATTCAAATATTTTGCTTTACAAACTTCCACACACTTTTCCAAAATTTTAGGAAATCATCTCTTTAAGTGTGTGAATAAGTTTACAAATTATATTGTGGTAGCAAAATGTTAACAACTGAATTATTTACAAATATTAAAAAAAAAAATTACAACTAAAACGTTCTCTTTTACCAATCATGTTTAGAAACATTCAAAAATAAATTCTATCCAGGGGTTATGGATAAAATCCTTTTGTCATTTTTTAAAATTTGGCCAGAAAGTTGAGAACAGAATTGAATATCCGATCAAAAAAAATTGATGGAACCTAATCTTCGAAAATCTCGCTTTCATTGTTGTTGAATAGCCGATTGGTTCAAATGCGGAATTTTAATTTTTAAAATTTATTTCTAAAAGGGAACATTTAACTTGTAAACGATTCGTTATTAATAAAGGCAACAGTTCTGTTCTTAACTTTTTGTCAAAATTTTAAAAAATGACAAAAGGATTTTATTTTTTTATTTTTTTTTCATTTGGCCAAAAAGTTAATAACAGAATTGTTGTCTTTATTATTAACGAATCATTTACAATTTAAATGTTCCCTTTTAGAAATAAATTTTTTAAATTAAAATTCCTCATGTGAACCAATCGGCTATTCAACAACAATGAAAGTGATATTTTCGAAGATTAGGTTCGAACAATTTTTTTAGATAGAATATTCAAACATTAATTGACTCTTTTAAAAAAATTGCTACCAAGTGTCCAAATTGTAAAGTATCTTGAGTCAAATTTAAGCCTCAGAAATGGAGAAACTGAGTAAATTGAGAAATAACTGAGAAAATTCAGTAATAATTTATATCGCTTTAAAAAATCAACGTCCAATTTACCGCAAAAGTGCGTGGTTTAAATGATAAAAAAAGGAAGTTAAAAAAATTGTTTATAAACAAGCTAGGAAAAAAAGTTATAAACCAAGAAAACTTGCACCAAGGTATTTTAAGCAAACAATAAAAAGCGAACACTAAATAGGCATTGACCTTTTCCTCTGAATTGCAGGAGTCATAAAAGTATCTAATTTGTAACTGATAAGCAGTTATCATGTCAGCAGAAAAGTGAGGTAAATTCTATAGTCGAAACTCGAAAGTGAATTTTCTATGGGAGGGAGAGGAAGAGAGAGTACGACTGATACTGAAACGGACTGCGGACATCGTTGGACGTGTTGTGGCAACAGCAGCAGAAATTGGAGCAACTTAACCTTTACACGCCCGACTCGACAGAGGCCAGGCTTCTCCACATGCGAAATATAAGTAGAAAATTAAAAAGATATAATTACCGGAAGCCTCCTCGGCCTCGGGGCATGAAATGCCTGTATTCTTCTCCCTCAAAATTGTACTCTTCAGATTCTTCCATGCCCTCCTCGGTGTGTTCTTGCTCGTTCGGAGGCGCAGCCTCTGCATTCGCAGCGGGTTGCTGCTCTCCATTGCCTTCCATTTTTTGAAGAGCCGAGCAGAAAATTGATTAATCAGGCTTTCCTTCAAACGTCTTTCATGGGCACATGAAAATCGCGAAATTACAAAACGCCGCAAACAAATCACTATTTCACTCCTCTCACAAGCCGTCCCGTCCGTCGTTGCCGTAAACACACTATGACCAAATAAAAAAACACAGAAGTCCCTACAATATTTAGGGCGTTTTCAATTACAATGTTCAAATAATTGTGAGACCTGAAGGAACTTTTTTAACAATTATTAAATGATTTTTAATTAATATATGTTGCAAACAAGCATTATTCGTAGAATGATAAACTATTTATCTGCCGCGTAATAATTTTGAGCAAAGTCCCTAGGAGAATGTCTAGGGATAATCGATCACTCAGTAGTCACGTGATAGATCGGACGTCGGGATTGGTGAAAAAAAGCGCACGCTTTTTGGAGTCTATTTCAAATTTAGATTTTAGCAAAATAAAAAAATATTTTTAAATTATAAAAAATAGCGCTTATTACACGTTTCTTATTTTGATTGCCTGATTATCAGATTAAAATCTAAGCTTCAATTTAAAGTAGTATACAATATAAGTAATAATCATAAATCAAAATAAATATTAAAATAGTTACAGGAAAACTATAAGGTTTGAATTAATAACATTATTTTGTATGCTAGTTTGGTTCCCGAGTAGTATAAAAAGGGCGGAACAAGGAAAAAGTGAGAGGTTGCTTTTGGTTAAATTTTTCCCCTTTTCTCCCTCTTTTTTCATTGGTTATTTTTGTCTCTAATGAGCCGTAAAGTGAGGCAGTTTGGAAGTCTGCTTTTTAATTGTGAATATTTTTCATGCTCATTTTGCATAAAATTATTCATGATAAAATTAATTTCTTTTCGTTCTTAAATGAACATTTTTTAAATGAAGACACTACACTCATGATTCGTTCCAATCTGCAGAGTTTGCTTATGAATATTTTCAGAATTCCTTTAATTGAGTATAAATAATTTTACCTCAATTTCTGGAAAGAAATCTTTTTATTTACATTCTTGGAAAAGAATGCATTAAATATTAGCAACTTTAGAAGTACATTAAAATTTTTTAGATTGTTTCTTTTCCTATTTGGAAATTGTAATAATCCAAGTAGATTGGTCAGAATCACCTACAAAAATAGTTAAATCGGCTTTCTATAGAATTGTCATTTAATTTTACTTTTAATAACTGATGTCTTCCATTTTTGACACTGATCTGTTTTAAAGATTTAAAAATGGAAAATTGGACAACTTTTTTAGTTTTAAATGTTTATAGTTGAAAATCCTAAAATTTTGAACATCTTTTTGAAATAGGCCTATCTGGAAAGTGCTTGAAGATTTGCAATTGAAGATCCTTTAATTTTGAATCTGTACTATTTAAAATGATGTGTTTTTGAAAGTGTTTTTCAATAGTTCAATTTTTAAGATTTACAATTGAAATTTCCTCAATTTTAAAACTGTATGAATAAAAAATCATTAATTTTGATGATTTTGCAGATCAAAAGTCAAGTTTTTAATTCTAGATCATCCAAGTTGAAGAAATTTTGACTGTAAATCATCAAAACTGCAGAATCTTTAATTGTAAAATATAAAATTTGCATAATTTTAAATTTTCAAAATTATAAAACTCTTCTATTTTAAAGATTTACCATTCGAATATCTGCAGTTTTAAAGAGTTATAATTAAACACTCTTGAATTTGAGAGAAGTAAAAACAAAAATTCTTAAATTTGAATGATTTTGAAGATCAAAAGTGAAGTTTTTAATAATAGATCTTCCCAGTTGAAGAAATTTCGATTCTAAATCATCAAAATTACAGAATTTTTAATTGTAAGACCTAAAATTTCCATAATGTTTAATAGTAAATTGTCAACATTAAAAAATATTCAATTTTAAAGATTTATAATTCAAAACTCTACAATATTAAAGAGCGGCAATTGAAAGTTCTTCAATTTTGGAGATGAATAAGTAAAAATTTCTAAATTTTGATGATTTTGGAAATAAAATGTCAAGTTTTAACTCTAAATCTTCCACATTGAAGAAATTTCTAATGTGAATCAATTGAACTACAGGATTTTTTATTGTAAATTATAAAATTGGCATAATTTTTTATTCTAAATTGTTAAAATTGAAAAGTCTTTAATTTTAAAGATTTACAATTCCAAGATCTACAATTTTGAAGCTTTACAATTTAAAATTCTTCAATTTTACGATTTACACTTAAAAATTCTTCAATTTTGAAGATTTTTAAATATAAATTCCTAAATTGTGATGATTTTGAAGATCAAAAGTCAATAGTTATCAATTCTGAATCTTCTAAATTGTAAATATTGTAATTTTTAAATGTAAACTTAAAATTTCCATAATTAAAAAAACTCTTGAATTTTAGAGATCAATGAATGAAAATTCTTAAATTTTGACATTTCTAATGTAAATCATCAAAATTACACAAATTTTGTATTATAAATTCTTTAAAAAAAATTTAATCTTCAATTCTAAAAATCTATAGTTTTAAATTCTGAAATGTTGAAGAGGTACAATTGGAAATTCATGAATTTTGAAAATATAGAATAAAAATTTTTTCAATTTTCAAGTTTTATATTTTGAAAGTATTTCATTTATATATTTTTTATGAGTTACAATTGAGAACTCTTGAATATAAAAAATGTTTAAATAAAAATTCTTAAATTTGGATGATTCTGATGATTTTGTAAATCAAAAGTCAAGATTTTAATTCTAAATGTTCAAAATTGGAAAGAATCGTATTTAAAGCATGAAAATTACAGAATTTTTAATTATAAAACTTAAAACTTGCATAATTTTTAATTGTAAATTGTCAGAATTAACAACTCTTTAATTTAAACGATTTACAATTCAAAGTTCTGCCATTTTAAAGAGATAAAATTAAAAACTGTCCTATTTTAAACATGCAGAAATAAAAAATCTTAAATTTGGATGATTTATAAGATCAAAAGTTAAGTTTTTAATTCTAAATCTTCCAAAATGAAGAACTCTTAAATGTAAATCATCAAAATTACAGAGTTTTTTATTTTAAAACTAAGAACTTGCATAATTTTTAATTGTAAATTTTAAAAATTAAAAACTTTTCAATTTCAAAGATTTAAGATTTAAAGTGGTACAATTTTAAAGAGTTTTACAATTGATAATTCTTCAATTTTAATGATTTGCATATTATATATAATGTTTCTTACATATTTGGTGGTAATTAATTTTGCTTTGCAACCATGTTAGAAGCATTATAAAACCACATAAGATCATCTAAATTTAAATACTTTTTTAAACAATAAATATTGTTTAAGAAAATGTAAGAGCAGTCGCTTCATTATCTACTACAAAACATTTTTTAAATATAATGAACAAAACACTTAAAATATTCTGCAAATATTTTTTTATTACAACTCGATATTAAAATTACAATATGTATAAACGAAGAGACCTCAGAATTTCGGTACAATATAAAATATTACCTAAAAGGCATGTATAAAAATAAATAACTATATAAACTTTCCCAACAAAAATTCCCAATTTTACTATGAAAAAAGTGACTCCCAATCAAAAAAAGCACCCTTATCAATAATTGCTTCTTCTCTCAAAAGAAATTATGGTTTTTTATAATCCTGGCTTTATGCAAACTAAATATAAAATTATATACTTCTTACCCTTCCACTTAAATATTACGGTTCGCAATTCTTTTACGAAAATTATTTACAAGAGCACTTTTCTAATGTGCTTTTTCGTACTGATAACTTAAATGGAGGATACAATTAAACAGAGATACAAATATCTTAATAAATGCAGTAAATTAAACCAAAGGAGCAATAAAAATGATACTTATAGGTATTTTTCAACTCATCTTTTCCCATTTTGAGAAAAATTTACTTCGTTCTAGGACAAGGCTGCAAGACGTATATTCTGAATCCTCTATGAGCATTTCTTAAATGTTCCATTAAACGAAGTTTTGTGTCGTCCAAAACGGAAAGCATTGCTTCTCTGGATTCGCTGTCTAATGCCTCAACGAATCGTTCCAAAATAGCCAGATCTATTTCTGGAACTTCGAGATCTTCTGCAATCGCCAAAGCATTTGCGAAATCATTTTTCAGGAAATCGAGAGTCGGTTCCTTGACATTTCTTCTGCAAAAATATAAATAAAATAAAAATATATAAACCATTCAAAACAAGTGAAATAAAGGCTTTAAGGAACCCTTACTAAAAAAGAAATGCTTCTCAAATCTCTAAGAATCATAAGCGAAAATCACACTTCACAGCCCAGAATTTTTAACCAAATAGTTGAATTTCGAACAAACGGGTTAATTTTCAAATAAGAAGATTAATTTTCTAACAAAAAAGACGCATTAAAAAAATTAACTGGAATTTTTAACTAAATAGTAGAATTTTCAAAAAAAGGTCAACTTTAAACGAAAAAATGGAATAGTTACATTTTCAGATAAAAAGTAAATAAATTTTCAATAAAAAAAACGAATTTTCAACAAAATAGTTGAATCGTCAATCAAGAGATGAATTTTCAAACAAAAATAAACAATTTTTCTGCCAAAAAGAAAATTTTTTCTACAAAACAGTTAATGTTTCAACCCGAAAATATAAGTTTTCATCAAAAAAATTAATTTTTAATCAAGCCCCTAAAAAAACGAATTTTCAACAAAATAGTTGTATTTTCAAAAAAAATTAAATTTTCAACCAAATCATCTAATTTTGAACCCAAAAAGTCGATTTTTCAACAAAATAGTTCAATTTAAACTAAAATTGTTGCATTTTTAACACACAAAAAACGAATTCTGTACAAAAAAGTTGAATTTTCGACAAGAAAATATGAATTTCCTACAAAAATTTAATTTTCAATCAAATAGTGTAATTGTCTACAAAACAATTGAATTTTCAACCAAAAAATGTGGATAAACAAAAAAAAATTAATTATCAACCAAATAGTTGAATTTAAACTAAAACTTTTGCATTTTTAACACAACAAACAAACGAATTTTGTACAAAACAGATGAATTTTTCAACAGGGAAGCCAAAAAGACAAATTTTCGACAACACAGTTGATGGTTCAAATTAAAAATATGCATTTTCAAGAAAAATAAATAAATAATTTTCAATTAGAAAGATGAATTTCCAACCAAAATCGTTAAATTTTTAGCCCCTCAAAAAAAAACGAATTTTCAAACAAAATATTTGAACGTTTAACACAAAAAAAAAAACAAATTTTCTACAAAACAATCGAATTTTCAACCCAAAAATATGGATTTTCAACAAAAAAATTAATTTTGTGCCACATAGTTGTATTTTCAACAACAAATTTAATTTTCAACCAAAATACTTGAATGTTCAAGCCCAAGAAAACGAATTTTCTAAAAATCAGTTGAATTAAAAAAAAATTTAATTTTCAACCAAATAGTTGTATTTTCGATCAAAATAGTTCAATTGTGAACCCAAAAAGATGAATTTTCAACAAAATGGTTTAAATATAAACCAAAACTATTTAATTTTTAACGCAACAAAAAAACGAATTTTCTACAAAACAGTTGAATTCTCAAGCAAAAATTAAATTTTCAGTCAAATAGAGCAATTTTTATCCAGAAAAGTTGAATTTTCCATCAAGACAGTTGAATGTTTCCGAAAAAAAACTAATTTTTTATAAAATAATTGAATTTTCAACTCAAACATGTAAATTTTCAACAACAAAGTTAATTTTCAACCAAATAGTTGAATTGTGAATAAATTAGTTTAATTGTCAACCAAATAGTTGTATTTTCTACCTAAAATATGAATTTTCTACCAAATTTTTCCATTTTTAGCCTAATAGTTAAATTTTCAAGCTAAAAGGACGTGCATTTTTTAGAATACGCTTGAATTTTCAGCAAAATAATTTATTAACAATAAAAAAATATGACATTTCTACCAAAAAGGACGAACTCTCCATCCAAAAAGATAAATGTTCAACAAAAAAGTTGAACTTTTCGCCAGAAAAGTTGACCTTTTACCAAAATAGTTGATTTTTCAACAAAATAATAAGATGTGCAACAAAATAGTTGGATTTTCTTATTGGATTGTATTAATTTAGTTCGCATTTAAGCGGAAAACGAGAGAAAGGGGAAAAGGGTGAAGTTTCTTGAAAACAGGGGCAAAAAAAGGGGAGTTAGGGAAAAGATGGGGAAGTCTGGAAAATATATGGCTTTTTAAAACTTTGTGGACCTTACAAATATATAAAATGAAATTCTTTAAATAATATAAATATTCACACATAATAAAAAATGCTTCTTTTATTAACAATAATACTTACACATAGTTTTCTTCTTTTTCGATATATTCGCAACAGTTTTCATAAAATTCTAAGCAGGCCAAATCATCCTTCCGACGAGCGAGAGTTAAATACTTTCTAAAAACTTCTCTTCCCTTGGAATGAATCAAGGTTTGATTAATATGATCTGTAATTTGGTCTAGTTCCTCTAGGGTCAGACCAGAAGTGCATTTTCCAATGCAACCGATACTTTTGTTTGTCTTCGTGGCCATAATTATAATAATAATTACAATTTAATTTGCCTTTCGATCTAATTTCCGTCGCTGAGGCCTTTAGCATATTTTAATATTTCTGTAACAAATTATTTTGAATTAATACCCAAATACGATTCCCAACATTTTTAAATTACTATTCTACAATTTATTAATTTATTTGTATTTTATTATCATCGTTTCTTAGTTCGGCAACAAAAAATTAGTAATAGCAAAAATTAATTTTCTAGTGGATACTTCTAATATGATTTTTTTTAAACAAAAATGAATTAAACATGAAAACAGTTTCAGTAAAATGAGTAATTTAATATCTAAAGAGGATATCCTCTCTTAAATATGAATCCTCATTTTGAAAGACCTTATTTATTGTCATATTGTTTCAGAAAAATGATTCATAACAGAAATAAAAAAATTAAAAATGTACCTATTAATGTTCAATAAATATAGCTTTTTGCCAAAAACAGACTTCGCGGCCCAAAATGATCTCAAAACAGCGAAATGTGGTAATTTTTCACGAAAATAGGAGAATGATAGGAGAAAAAATTTGTTTGAATGACATTAATGTTGGTACTATATATTTAATTCAATATGAAAAACTTTAAAGTCCTAAGATTCGTAGTCAAAATATATTGCATTTTCAAAAAATAGTTGAATTTTCAATGAATTACTTGAATTTTGAAGCCAAAAATACGAATTTTCTAGAAAACAGTTGAATTTTTCAACCGAAAATATGAATTTTCAACAAAAAAGTTAATTATTAAACATAAAGTTGAATTTTCAACTAAGAAAGATTTTTCAGTCAAGAAAGTAAAAAATTCAAATAAAAGTGTTAACTTTTCAAACCAAAAAGACGAATTTTCTACAAAGCAGTTGAATTTCTAAACCAAAAATATGAATTTTCAACGAAAAAGTTAAATTTTCAAACCAAAAAGAAGAATTGTCTACAAAGAAGTTAAATATTTAAACCAAGAATATGTATTTTCAACAAAAAAGTTAATTTTCAACCGAAAAAGATGAAATTTGTACCATAAAAGAGATGAACTTTCAACCCGAAAAAACAAATTTGCTACAATACAGTTGAACTGTACACTTAAATAGTTGAATTTTTTGCGAAAATAGTTGAATATTTTACCCAAAAACATGCATTTTAAACCAAAAAGATTAATTCTCTACCAAAAAGTCGAATTTTCAACCAAATACATAAACTGTCAACTAACAAATATTAATTTTAAACCAAAAATCTTTAAAAAAAAGTATTTCTAACCAATAAAAATTAATTCTCAGCGAAAAGGTGATAGTTGAATCTTCAACCAAAAAAGATTTTGATTTTTAAACAAATACAGTTGAATTCAACAAAAAATGACGAAATTTAAAAAAAATAGTTGAATCCTCAGCCAAAGAAGATTAATTTTGAACCAAACAGTTGCATTTTTAACCAAAAGAGATGAAGTTTTAAACCACAAAGACGAAGATTTTCATCCCAAAAATATAAATTTTCAAAAAAATATAAAAAATATGAAGTAAAAAATTTTTAAATAAAAAATATAAATTTTCAATAAAATTAAATTTTCAATAAAATAGTTAAATTTTTAATCTAAACGATGAATCTTCAACCAAAAAATTTATTTTTACAAAGTACTTCAACTTTCAGACAAGTAGTTAAATTTACAACAAACTAGTTAAATTTTCAACAACAAAAAAAACGAATTCTGAGACAAAAATATAATAGTAGACTTTAAAATTAAGAAGAATTAACTTTCAATCAAAAAAGAGGAATTTTCAATCCCGGGGATCACAGCACATACGGAGCTCGAAAAAGCGGAAATAAGTTAATTTTTTCGCAAAAAAGGAGAAAAATAGTGGAAAAATCAACATTCATGCAGAAAAGATTAAACAAACTTTTTATCAGAAATGTCATAATATATTTCTTTCTATAATTAAAACTTTGAACTTATATAGTTATATTTGTGTTGTGATATATTGTTTATTTTTTTATTTTGTACCTTATTTATTTATAAATAATGTATGCAAGAACATCATAGTGCTTCATGCATTTTATTATTAAAGCTTTATTATAGCTGTAACAAAAAAAAATATTTTAATTGTAAAAATCAATAAATAACATTTTATACTTTAATTTATAACTCTAATAAAAATTAATTTAGGTGATTATAATTTTTAATTGTGATTATCATATCTCAACAAACACTATTTGTACTGAAAAAATCCGGCTATTCGTACCGAAAGTTCGGTACACGCAGCCACGGCCTATTTAAATTAGGTATCTTTTAATTTAACGAAAATGACGAATTTTCAACCAAAGTAGTTGAACGTTTAACACAGAAAAAAATAAATTTTCTACGAAACAACTGAATTTTCAACCCAAAAATATGGATTTTGAACCAAAATATTCATTTTCAAACAAATAATTGAATTTTCTATCAAAATATTTCAATTCTGAACCAAAAGAGTCGAATTTTCAATAAAATGGACAGTTGAATGTTTCAGACAAAAAAAAACGAATTTTCTATAAAACAATTGAATTTTCAACAATAAAGTTAATTTTCAACCAAATAGTTGAATTTTCAAATAAAAAAACGAGTTTTCTACAAAACAGAATTTTCAACCCGAAGATATGAATTTTCAACACGAAAATATTAATTTTCAAGGAGAAAAGTTATTTTCCAACCCAATAGTGGAATTTTCTACTAAAAAAATTGAATTTTCAACCAAATACATAGTTCAATTTTCAACCAAATACATAGTTGAATTTGCTATCCAAAAAAAGAAACGTTTAACATAATAGTTGAATTTTCGACCAAAAAAGAAGACTTTTTAACAAAACAGTTTCGGTGCCCGCAGCCACGGTCTATTTAAATTAGATATATTTTAAATTAAAGAAATTGAAGATTTTAAAATAAATTATAAAACTTATTACTTTTGTGAGGGAAAGCACGAGGAGAGTACTCATTTAGTTAAGCTTAATCAATATTATTGATGACTCAGATTTATTGATTGACAACGTGTAGACACTATGTAGTTGATAAGAACATAATTCAGAGACAATCTTTTCTGAACTTTAATTACAATTAACAATAAAAATAAGGTAATTCAGTTCAATTTCACAACCACAAAATAGTTAAGAAAAATGAGATTAATTGATAAATAAATTTAATTTCGAAGTATCTATACGAATCATATAATTAGAATTCCGATAAATATTTAAACAATAAAATGAGAAATAAAATTTAGAAAACCATAAATCCATAAAAAATGTTGAAAAATTAAGAATAAAAAAACAACAAAAATGATAGAAAATCAAAATAAATAATACCTGCAATCCGGATTTTCTTTGCATGTTTTTCCCATGTTTTTCAGTTTACCCGAGGAAAATAAATAGCCGGTATTGATCGAAGCACATCTGCCTTACACTGAAATTACATAGCTGGCGTTTATCACTATATAGTTCCTGCCTTCACAGTAAATTTCTTACGGAAATAACACAATTAATCAATTTTGAAGAATGAAATTCGAAAACACAAACACACTTCTCCCTGAGGGAAACTTGCTCGTACTGAAGGAGCGACAAAAATAGTTTATTCTGCGGTTGCGCGAATAAGACGCTCTTATATTCCATTCAACTTTCAAGCCATTGTAATTCGGCAAAGATCCCTCCTAGGGCTTCAAAATTATTCCAAGATGCGGAGCGTGACGTGTGAAATTAAAATTTACCTCACCCTAAAACAGAAAAAAATTCACAATTAATTTTCTGAATTTAAAAATATTTTTCAGATTATTTCTCTTGAGATAAAAAATTTTTAATGAAACACAGGGATGCATTTACAATATTAGATGAAATTCTATTGCTGAATTCGGGGGTGAAAACCAAGGTCACAATTGCAAGAATAAATTTTACAAGTAATGTTCAGAAAAATTCTAATTAATTGTATTGCAAACGAAATAAAACTTTGGCACTTAATTGCTTTACAAGAAGAAATAGAAAAACAGAAAATTAGAAATTAAAATAATTTAAATTTTAATATTGCAAACTACACAGGCTAACAGGTCTCAAAACAGGTGAATAGGGCGATTTTTCACGAAAATAGGGGACTAAATTCTTTTAAATAAAATTAATGCAGTACTATAATGAATTCATTATGAAACACTATAAATTCCTAACATTTCAGATAAAAATATTGCAATTTCAACAAAATAGATGAATTTTCTACTAAAAAAGATGAACTTTCAACCAAAAATGAAAAATCTCAATTTTCAGTTGAAACCATTAGTTTTCAACAACTAAAATAGTTAAATTTTTAAAACAAAGAAATGAATTTCCAGCTAAAATGATGAGTCTTCAACCAAGAAAATGAGTGTTTAACAAAGTAGTTCAACTTTCAACCAATTAGTTGAATTTTCAACCAAAAAATACGGATTCTCGACGAAAAATGTAATAGTTAATATTTCAAACAAAAAAGACAAATATTCAGCAAAACAGTAGAAGCCACAATTAAAACAGATTATTAATTTTCAAACAAACAGTTGTATTTTTAACCGAAAAAGTTTAAATTTCTACCAAAAGAGATGAATTTTCAATAAAATAGATGAATTTTTAACCAAATAGTTGAATTTGAAACAAAAAACATTAATTTTGAATCAAGAAGATAAATTCTCTATAAAAAAAAATAATTTTCAACAAAATATTTCAATTTTAAACCAAAACAGATGATCAATATTGCCAACCAAACAGTTGCATTTTTAACCAAAAAAGATTAAGTTTTTACCAAAAAGAATAGAATTTTCAATAAAAAATTTAATTTTCGTTAAGAAAGCTAAATTTTTAACTGGATTTGACTTTTCAACCAAAGAAGACTCATTTTCTACAAAAAGAGATCAATTTTCATCAGAAGAGTTCAGTTTTAAACTAAAAAGTAGATTATTTGAATAACAAATTTGAGTTATAATTCCCGAAAGATAAATTTTCAACAAAAAGGTTAATTTACAGCCAAGAAAGATGAATTTTCAAAAAAATTCCTGAATTTTCAGCAATTAAAAATAATTAATTTTCATCCAAACATTTCCGTCGAGAGCCAAATAGTTGCACTTTCAATCAAAGTAAACGAATTTTCAAACAAAAAAATTAACTTTTAACCAAATAAATGAATTTTCAATTAAATGGTCGAAATTGGGAACAAAAAAGACTAAACTAAAACCAAAAAAATGGCATTTTCAACCACACAGTTGATTTTTCAAGCCAAAAAGACAAATGTTTAAAGCCAGTTGAATTTTCAATAAAAAATCGTTTTCAAATAAGAAAGATGGCTTTTCTACCAAGAAAGATGAATTTTCTATCTAAAAATACGAATTTTAACAACAAAATTAATTTTCAAATAAGAAAGATGGTTTATCTACCAAGAAAGATGAATTTTCTATCAAAAAAGACAAATTTTCAAAACAACAGATGAATTTTCGACTAATAAATATGACTCTTTAATCGAATAGTAATGGAAAGAGTGTGAATGTATTAAAGTAACTAAAAAAGTGACTTAGTGACTTTTTCGTAAAAACTGGCTAAAATTGACTTAAGTCACTGCGTGACAGCCCTGTAAATGAATTCTATCTTCCTCTAAATAAAGAACCAGATTGTATGTATGTAAATATTTTAAGATTCAATTTGGAATAAATATCAAATTTTTAAATTCAAAACCCCAGCTATTAATTCGGAAGTATCCAGCTTTAACCATTTTAATTTAGAAACTAGATAAATTAAGTCTGTTCGATTGGAAAATATTCTCATTTTTAATCTGTTATATGTTTGTATACAATCTTAATATAAATTCCTTTACAAATTCTTTATCACAGCAGGAGATGAATATCTAAAATTCTCAGAGAAATTGATCAAGGCCCGAAATATATAATTTGCATAATTTGAATATGAATGCGCCCTTGAATGATTCCTATCTTTTCTCAATTGAATGTATTATCTATCGATAGAAGAATTTACGAAAATACAGGTAGTACAATTTTTAAAATATTATACTCTCATCCATTTATTAAAACATTTTGAACTTGAAAAGCATTTTCAAACTGATTTTGTAATAAAAAATGACAATTTATAAATAGTTCTAAGAGCTTATCTTTTTTTCTAATTGGAATATAAATTAGACAAGTGTCTTTTTTCAAATTATAATAACAAAGCCAATTGTTGGAACAGATGCAATATTCCATTATTGGAAATAAAAACATAAAAACAACAGAAAACTTCTGGTATTCTTCATTAAAATTCTCGAACTTCAAAAAAAATATCGAAAAATTTCTACTGGCTAAAAGAGCAGAATGGTCGTTTTAATCAAAGAAAAAAATTCCCGGTAATTTCCCGATTTGCAACCATTTTTCACCGTCAATTAGAGTAAAATATTCAAACGCTTGAAGATAAAAAGTTTTTCATTTGAAATAATAAAAACTGAACATTAAAAATTACACGATTAAAAAGTATTATTTTTTTAAACTGAACACTTTTTAAATTATAAGTTAAATTATTTTTATTTTAAGTAGTTTCAAATTAATTATTCTTCACTTCTTATTCATACATCAAAACCTGTTTTCGTTTTGAAATATTTTTCAATATTCTCTTTTGATTATTTTTTCAATATAATAAATAATTAAAAATTTCCCACGATTCATGAAAAAAATTTTAATATCGGAAAATCTTTCAAACTCTTTTAAAAGCTTCCAAATTTTCTTTCAAAATCTTCAAAAATCTCTATTTTGTTGTTAAATACTTCTAAATATTTTTTAAAAAGAGTCGAATTTTTCCTACGAAAATCCTGCAAAATAAAAAAATGCCTTAAAATCTTCCAGATTCTTTTTTGACAACTTTGGAAATTTGTTTAAATCTTTTGAAATTGGTTTTTCAAAATAAAAAATAATTTTCAATTTTTCTAGGAATATTAAGAAACTTTTTTTATTATTTTGAAACCTCTTTCGCAATTCTTAAAAAGCTTCTAAATTTAGTGTTCGAAATCTACAACAATCTAAATTTTGTTTTAAATTAATTGAAATCATTTCAAGTTTTAAATAAATGTTGAAACTTTTCAAAACTTCTAAATATCTCTCAAACTTACTCGAATATCTAAATTAATAAGTTCAATTGTTATTTATACATCAAAATTCAACAATTTCACTTACAAATTAATTTTTTTAAATAGAACAATTAGATTGTAACGTTCAAAATTTAAATTTAACTCTCTGAAAATTGCAGCGGTTTCAAGACTTTCTATTTCAAACAATTCAGTTTCAAATTGTTCAGTTTTTCAAATTGAAAAATAAAATATTACTGAATATTAAATAATTGTACTTTTTCCTAATTAAAAAATTTCAAATTTAATGGGTTAAAAATGGAATATTTTAGACAGAAACAATTTTGAATTAAAGTTGAAATTTAATAAAAGCGGTTAATTATGAATCTATTAATTTCAAGTTCTTTTACAATTGAAAATATTTTATAAATTTTCAATTGTACGTTTACATTTATTGAACTACTAAGGCTTTCGAATTGAAACAGTTCAATTTTCAACGTTAAAATCTGTGAATTCGTTAATTTTGATCGGATTTAGAATCGTCGTGTAAAATCAATTATTCTTCACTTTTAATGCTCAAAGTACAGTTCAGTTTTAAAAATCATTCATTAATTTATATTTGCAGCTGATCAACTAAAAACGTTTTTCATATAAAATATTAAATTTTAAATCCTTTTAATTATTGATTGTTCAAGTCTTCAAAACTGTATTTTAAAATTCTTTAAATTAAAAATGTGCGCCTAAAAATGAAGATCTAAAATGAAACATTTTTAAAGTAAGAGATTTTAGAATTACACATTTTGAGCTGAATGATGTCATAATTGAAAAGGTTAACAACTGAACCTAACATGTACAAAAAAGTTTGAAATCGAACTTATTTCAAATTTGTAAATAATTTTAAATAATTGTGAATTATACATAAATTCACTGTCATTTCCCGGATTTTCCCGGTCTAAACAAACTGGATTCCCGGTCTAAAAAAACTGGTTTCTCGGTCCAGTGGCCACCCTGGAAGAGTTAAAATTACGCCTTTTTTATTTATCATTTGATTAACTATTGATATACATGTATTTGGAACAAATTGCTATTTTATGTTATGTAGAATTAATTCGAATTGTTTTTTTTTAAACTCACTTTCAGTGTTTCAGCCTTCAAAAAACAGACTGATTGTTTATTCCCAGGCTTTTTTTTTTGCATAAGCGACATTACAAGGAACACTACGACGTGAACTGCATATTTATTCCGACATTATCTCTCATACATAAAATTGCAAAACCTCAGTCGTTTGTAGAAATATCATAAATCACAATTTTCAGACTGATAGTGTCAATATTCTGACGACTAAGATAATTTCAAAGAAAGTAAAACAGAGCAAAAAAATGATTATAGTTATGAAGTACTGTCTAAGTATAACTGGTTGATTAGCATTAAAGTGCGATAACACAAAACACATCCAGTTATCACTTTTAACGACACTACAAAGACCTGAAAACATTTCTATTTTATTATTTTTTTAATGTTCTTCTTATATAAAAATTTAAAACCTGCGAAATTTTATTATGAATATTAACCAATCAAATAGAACGGTTCTCTAAATGTAATCAAAATTACATTCAAACAATAAAACTTAATTATCTAACAAACTAAATTATTCTAGTACTTATTGAAATGAAAATTATAAATGGAATTACAAAATTTACTGAAATTAAAATTGTAAATATTAAAAGTGAATCTACTTTATATTATCAGGGTTGCTATACTAAATCCCAATTTCGAAATTCCCTTACTTTTCCCTGACCATTGCAAATTTTTCATTTAGGTCAATTATGTGAATGCCAAAAAAATGTTTATTTCTAAATTTACTTTAAAGACTTTTAGTGACACAGTCATACAGAACTTTATAAGAGGTCATCCACTAATTACGTAAGATGATGGGGGGGGGGGGGGTCTTACTGTTTCTTATGAGGGTGGAGGGGATTGGAAGATCTTACTTAATAAAAATTTGTCCTAAAAAAATATTAAATCCACATAGCTTGTAAGCAAGTATTGCGTTTTCAACCAAATAGATAAATTTTAAATTAAAAGAATTATTTAAAAAAAAACGAATCTTCAACAAAATAGTTCAGTTTTTAACCAAAGCGATGAATCTACAATTTGAAAAAAATTAACTCTCCACGAAAAGTGTAATAGTTGGTATTTCCACAAAAAAAAAGAATTTCCAACAAAGGTAGTTCAATCAACCAAAACCAAAAAGAAGAATTATTTTCAATACAAGAATTAAATTTTCAATCAAGAAAGATTTAATTGTCAGTCAATAAAGAAAAAAATTCATCTAAAATGTGGAATTTTCAACTTAAGAAATGAACTTTTAACTAAAAGGATGAATCTCAATAAAAAAAAATGAATTTTTAACCAAATAGTTTGAACTTTCAACCAAAAAGATTAATTTTCTAACCAAAAAGACAAGTTTTCAACAAAATACATCAATCTTCCATTAAAATAGATTGATTTTCAAACAAAAATAGAATAGTTAAATTGTTAGGTAAAGAATAAATTTTCAAAAAAAAAACAATTTTTTAACTAAAAAGACAAATTTTCAACCAGAGGATTAATTTTCTACCAACAAAGATGAATTTTTCACAAAATTCATGAATTTTCGACAAAATACTTCATATTTTGACCAAATAAATGAATTTTCAACTAAAATTATGAATCTTGAACCAAAAAAATGAATTTTTCACTAAATAGTTGAATTTTCATCAAAATACATGAATCTTCAACTGAAAAATATAAATTTTGAACAAAAAATGGGATAGTTTATTTGTGGATGACCACAAATTTTATCGAGAATTCCTGCAGCTTTCAGTTTTTCCCTGAAATACCCTCACCCGTTTTAAATTCCCTGACTCTTCAGAATTCCTTGACCTGTAGTAACCGTGATTCGGTTTGAATCAATTATGATTACACAAATTTGGGATTAAAATTTACATTTTCAAAATTGGTACTTTTTCGATTCCATGACCTGAATTACAAATTAAATCGAATTTGTCTGACAGCCATGCAGTGCAACTGTTTTGATATTTTACACGATTTTTGCACTAATTCTATATTTTATCCCTTTTTTGTATTCAACACGTTTCGATTATAATAATTAGAAACGAAATGACCGCAAAATGGCTAACATATCCAAATAGCATTGTTTTTCTCTTAATTTGGCTTCAGGTACGATTCTTTCCTTTCACTGTTTGAAAACTCAACCTCTATTTTTCTTATAGTTTCACATGCCTTTTTCCTTTTATATTTAGAATCTCAAGACGTGCTCAACCCTGAACACAATAGAATTACAGGAAATGGATTATTTGGCTCATAATTTGTCGCCGGAAGAGTGCTTTCAATTATACAATCTGCTTGATCATCGTCACGAAAACAGGGTGAGGTTCGATTTATATTTACTTTTTCTAAACAGGCTTATGAAAATATAAAAGTCAAATTCTAAGCCGGTAGTCTTAAAGTTTTAGATGAAAATTTAAAAAAATATATATATATTTTTAAGTAAAGAATTAATTAATTTCCTTTAAAGCGCGAGACATTGAGATACATTAAAAAAAATCCAGAAATTCCGTGTATGAATTTACTTGGCCCATGGTCAACCGATCCGGAAGAATTAAATTTTAAAACTCTTGATAGAGTTGCTTCAAAACTTGCTCGAATTGGTAGAAAGGATCTGGCCCTTTGGCTCGATCGTGGCTCATTTCGTCGAAGACACGAATCTTATTTGAGTCCAATTACTGCAGTCAGGGAATTGGAGTACGTTCAACAATTGGTAAATTTTTGATAAATTCTATTAAATATTTATTACCTACGAGAAAGAATATCAGGGTTGCTACAAAATGCCAATTTCGAAATTATCTGACTCTTCCCTGAGCAATTTTTCATTTTCCCTGACCGTTATAAATTTTTTCTGTCAGGTAGAAAAACAACCTTACACCTAGGAGATCAATAATTCTAATGAAAAAAATATGATTGTTTCCTAATTTATTTTAAAAACTATAAGTGACAAGAGTCATAAAGAATTTAATAAGGGGTCATCCACAAATTACGTGAGAAGTTTTTGTTTGGCTGGGGGGGGGGGGGGCGTTTGGAAAATCTTACGTAAGAAAAGTTTTTACTACAAAAAAAAGTAAATCCACACATTTTACAACTAGGAGGTATTGTATTTTCAACAAAATCGTTGATTTTTCAATCAAAGAAGGCGAATTAAAAAAAATACATGAAGTTTCAGCTGAAAAAGATCAATTTCAAGTTAAAAACATTATTTTGAACCAACAAAAAAAAATGTTAACAAAATACTTCAATTTTGAACCAAGAAGATGAACATACTTCCCAATAAGACGAATTTTCAACCAAATATCTGAGTTTTCAACTAAAAAAGATACATTTAATCAAAAAGATGAATCTACAATTTAAAAAATTAATTCTCCACAAAAAGAGTAATAATTGATATTTTCACCAAAAAATATGATAATTTTCAATCAAAAACAGTTGAATTCGACAAAAAAATACAAATTTTCAACAAACTATTTGAATCCTCCTCTAAAACAGATTAATTTTTTAACTAAAAAGAGGAGTTTTCAAGAGTTTTATTTCCAACGAAGAAATATTTTTCAGTCAATCAAGAAAAAAAATCCCATCAAAAATCTTGAATTTTCTACCAAATATTTGAGTTCTCAACTCGAAAATATGCATTTTTTAACGAAAAAGTTATTTTCCAACAGAATTCGATTAATTTTCCACAAAGAAAGATAAATTTGTAACAATATACATGAATTTTAAACCAAAGAGTTGAATTTGAAACGACAAAAAAGATGGAAATTCAACCAAAAATGGAATAGTTACATTTTCACTTTAAAAATTAAATGTTCAACCATAAAAAAAGAATTTTCAACAAGAAAGTTCAATTTTCAAACAAGAAAAAAGGTTATTGAATTAAAATAATAAATCATCAACCAAAAAATTAATTTTTAACAAATAAGTAGTTCCAATATCAACTAAGTAATTGAATTTTAAACCAAAAAAGCGAAAAATGTAATAAGCTGATATTTCTGGGATAACAAATAAATTTCTAAAAAAAAAAAATTTAACCAGTGTTGAATTTTTTACAAAGAAAGATTTTTCAGTCAATAAAGAAAAAAAATCCATCAAAAATGTTAAATTTGCATGTCGAAAGACGATACATTTTTAACAAAGTGTATGAATTTTCAACCAAATAGTTTTTTGAACAAAAAAAGACAAAAATTCAACACAAAATGGAACAGTTAAATTTTCATTTAAAATGAAAGAATTTCGACCAAAATATAGTTGAATTTTTAACCGAAAAGATTAATTTACTCCCAAAAAAGACGATTTTTCAGTAAAATATACGAATTTGCAACCAAATAGTTGAGTTTACAACTAAAAAAAATCAATTTTGAATCAAAGATGGAATAATTAAATTTTCAACAACAAAAAAAGGATTTTTCAACCAAAAAGATGAATCTTCCACCAACAAAAGAAAAAATTCCCAACGAAATGCAGCTTTGGCATTTTCACCGAAAAATAAGATAATTTTCCATCAAAAACAGATGAATTCGACCAAAAAATACGAATTTTCAAGAAACTAGTTTAGATTAATTTTCAAACAAAAAAGAGGAAAGTCTTTAACAAAAAAGTTATTTTCCAACAGAACTGGATTAATTTTCTATCAAAAAAGATACATGTTTAACAATATACATGAATTTTCAACGAAATAGTTGAATTTTGATCAAAAAAAAGGGAAATTCAACCAAAAATGGAATACATAGTTAAATTTTCAGTTAAAAAAGGAATCCCCACCAAAATTTCAACCAAAAAGATGAATTTTCAACAAAATACATGATTTTTTAACCAAAGAAATGAATTTTCAACCAAAAAAGATGAATTCTCAACAAAAAATGTAATAGCTGATATTTCCGCGATAACATATGAATTTTCAAACAAAAAATAATAATAATTTTTAACAAAAGTGTTCAATTTGTAACCAAGAAAGATTTTTCAGTCAATAAAGAAAGAAATGTCCAAAATGTTAACTTTTTGTGTTAAAAAGACGAATTTTGTACAAAATAGTTGAATTTTTTTACACCGAAAATAGGAATTTTTAACAGAAAAGTTACTTTTCAACACGAAGGAATAAAAACTATTCCTTCGTGCTTTTCAATCAAATTGTTGAATTTTTTTACCAAAATAATTGAATTTTCAACCAAATAATAAAATTTTTAACCACAATATGAATTCTCAACCAAAAAAATTATAAAATTTACGTTTGTAATATTGAATACTTGTTATTAGCATATTTTATTTTCTAAACCTAATTTCATTAAGGTTTCATGTTAATTTAATTAACAGAATTTATATGTATGTTCAATTGTTCATTCCCTGAGTTTAAAAAATTTTAGTAACATTTTGTGTTGCTATTGGGGGGGGGGGGGGGGGCAAACCCCACGGTATATTATCGTGGGGGAGGGGTGAAACTTGTATAAAAACGCCTTACGTAATTTGTAGATGAGACCTAAAATTCAATTGATCGAACAGTTTCTGACTCTTTCAGGTTTTCCCTGACTTTCCTTGACCAGTTTTAAATTCCCTGACCTGTAGCAACCCTAAATATCCATTACCTAAGATACTCGATAGAGGAAAATTTTCTAATATAAAATTTCCCCTTAAAAATTAGAAGTATCTAAAAATAATAAATAAATAATCCCCCAGTGGTAAAAGTAAAGAAAAATCAATGGATAAAGATGTTTTTGGGGATGAGAGGCTACAAAGATCCACTTGCCCGACTGAAACGTCAGGGAAGATGAGAATTTTTTGGAAAGTCTTCGTCGCAGCTCTTATAATCCTGATTTTGTTGCTCTTCTGCATTTGCTGCTGTCGCTGCATTTACGGAAAGCTGCGTTGCGTCTGTAGCAGGTCTTGAATATTATATTCCCTGTTATTTTGGGGTCAAAATGATTAAATATAAAAATACATTTTTTTAAATAATTAAAAACTTATAAATGCTTTTCAGAAATAAATTTGATCGATCCGGAGCAAAAGAAGAAGAACATTGTCTTTGTGGAGATGAATACGGAACTACTTCCTTTTCAGATTGTTATTTAAACGAAAAAGAACCATCCTCGGGGTTTAAGAAATTGTTATCAAAATTCAAAAATTATTGCAAGAATCGTAAAGAAAAGAAAAAGGAGAAATTCCGTTTCCAACAATTTCAAAAACTGAAAGCTAAATTACAAGTAAAGGATGAAATTTCTTCTCCTTTGCATAATAAAATAAACTCACTTCAAAAAAATAAAAATCCATTGAATTTTTGTTTTCAGAAAATGTACATCGATCAACAAAAGAAAGTAAAAGTAAATAGACAAGAGGAAAAAATTCTAAATTCTTTAACCGAAGAGGAAAGAGATGAACTCGGGGAAATGATTCGCGAGATGAAATTTCTTCTAGATTCCGACGAGGAAACAGAGAGATTACTTTTATCAGGAAAACATCAGGGAACTTTTATAATCGACATGAAAAATCTTTGTCGAGAAAGAATAGCTCGTTCCCATGAATCAGATCAGAAAATAAGATCTATAAAAAATTGTGGATCGAAGGAAAGGTCTTCTTTCTCGGAGGATATGATTTTATGCGCTGCGGAAACAAATAAGAGTCCTCGAAATGAAACCCCCATAAGCAATCGCGATAAAGTAATTTCCTTAATTAAATTTCCTAAAATAAGTGTTTTTAAAATTATTATTTATTACAGTACTATAAATATATAATAGATAAATTTTAATCTAATATATGCTAATAATTAATTAATAAACTCTAATAATCTAATATATTCACAAATCCTCAGAAAATTTTCAAAGAAGCGAATGGAAATAGACAATGGTCTTCCTCCAAGTATTATTTAGAAAATGAAGCTCAAGACTATTTGATAAAAAAAGAAAATCAAACTTCCGAAAATTATGAATTGGATGTAAAAAGCGAATTTGTGAAATGCTACGCAATATCAGATTCAGATAAGAATTGTTCCTCCCCTTTTACTTGGGAAAGAAACCAAAGGTATTTTTCTCTAAAAACGATTCAAATTCCCGGATTGAATTTAACGTTTTTCTTATGATATATGTGTCTCAATTTCGCACTTTATTCTTAGTAAAAAAAGTATTGAAAATACTTTAATAATTAATAAAATGATTAATACAATAATACAATATTTCTGAAAGAGTGGTAAAAATACTTCAACCTAGTATCGACACTGGGCGCAGATTTTTTATCTCCCATCCTGCTTTGAGCAAAAAACAGTAATTTGCATGAAATGGTATAAAAAAAGTTAATTTTACTATTAGATTGTTATTGCTATTTCATTTAATATTTGTTTCATTTTGTCATTGTTCTTTAACTTGTGAAACAAATTTTAATATGAAATATTCTCTCTTCAAATTGATGATCACTCAAAATAAAATATACAAAAAGTAGTAATGTACCTAACAAAATTAAAAAAATTTTATTGGAAAAACTTCCACTTTATAAGCGTTGATTAAAAGTAGTAAAAAAATTACTAAAAAAAATACTAACATGAATAAAAAGTCAAATTTGAAATAAAAACTTCTAATTAAAAATTTGTCAGCACAAATAAATAAAAAACGGGTTTCATGTTAACAAAATCATGAAACGAATTGACTGGAAAAATTAATTTTTTCGAAATTTTCACCCTAAAACTAATAAATTTAAACAGAATGGTTACTGGACCTGGACACCCGGGAGATGACAATTATTTTTTGACCGGAAAATTTACAAATTTTGTAAAGAAAAATCTATTCACACTTGAAATATTATAAATTTCATATAACATGATATAAATATTATTTTAAATAAGTTCGATTTCATTTTTTTTAACC
Source organism: Andricus curvator (assembly GCA_932195095.1). NCBI lineage: Eukaryota > Metazoa > Arthropoda > Insecta > Hymenoptera > Cynipidae > Andricus > Andricus curvator. Next base: position 241,091 of record CAKNYM010049674.1, on the reverse strand, counting down.
TTAAGTTAAATTTTTTACCTTTTCAATTATGAATTCATTTAGGTTACAATGCGCAAATCTAAAATCTTACAGTTAAAAAAATTACCGTTTTAGGTCTTTATTTTTAATCGTACATTTTCTATTTAAGGAAATTTAAAATGTAGTTTTGAAGACCCAAACAGTTACAAAACAATTGATTTTTTTAAATTGAATAGTAGTTGGAGTATTAAAAATTGAACAATAATAAAAAAATATTTTACAAGACGCTTCTGAATGTGTTGATAATTCAACCATTTACAGATTTTAACGTTTTTTTAAAAGCATTCAATTTGAATTTTTTTAATTTAAAAAGTCTATTTTTCCAATATCTGACTGTTTATTCAAAATGAGCCATTATAAATCAAATATTCAAAACTAAATAAATACTAACTGAATGGTCTGAATAAATTTAAACTTGGGACGTTAGAATTTTCATTGTTTATTTTTCAATTTGTAAGTTAAATTTTTGAATTTTGATGTTTAAATAACAATTATTATTAATTTCAAACTACTTAAAGTAAAAATTAACTTGTTATTTAAAACGCTTTTAGTTTTAAACAAAATTTAAAATCGTTAAATTTTTAAGGCCGAGGCTACGTGACCCTAATATCGGTACCTATAGCCGGATTTTTCGGTACGAATAGCGGGACTATATGTACCGAAATGCTTCAAAATTATATAAATTTCAACATTTAGACATTTATTGATTCATTCTTAATTTTATAAAGCATTGGAAATGATAGCATGTATTCATATTTTTTAACCAGAAATCTTTCAACTGTACAATTTAAAACTAGCTGTGAATTCGATCTCGAATGTTTCCACTTTGTTTGTATTTATAATTATATTGTGCTCATTTCACGAGCACTTTGCTTCCCGTTAGCAAATGTATTTGCTTCCTCATAGAGGAAGCATTAGTGATTTTTTTTTCAATAATCAATAGACAAACCAAAGTCTTCATTTTGATCAATTTAAAAATACAAAGACAAATCTAATTTTGTATTCGAAATGATAATTTTTCGAGCTATAAAAGGAAAGGGAAAAGTTTTGTCGCATCCTATCCCTTTCCCAACTTTATGATTTCTTTACAAAAATTGTCAGAATTATTCTATTTGAAAATTTACGATCAAAAAGTCTTTTCTATTCATGCGTCAACTTTGAATTATGTCGATGAAAAAAGTTTTTCTTTTTGAAACAGATATTTCAAATGTTGTAAATGAGCATAAATTCCTTAATCTTCAATAAAGTCTATTATTATCTAGTATTTATTTTATTTTTTCTCTATTATTATCTATTATCTAGTCTATTATTATTATAAAGTATATTATTATGCCAACGGCCATACCACGCTGAAAACCGCAGTTCTCGTCAGATCACTGAAGTTAAGCAGCGTTGGACGCGGTTAGTACTTGGATGGGTGACCATTCAAGAATACTGACATGAGTGCTGTTGGCACATCGTGGGTGTGGTGAACCCACACTTGTAGTTATTTATAACTACAAGAAAAACCTAGAAACACTACCCGAATCGGGTAGTGTCACGCCTACCCTGAAAGGGAAATGGTTTAATGGTATATATATATATATATATATATTATTATAGTTCAATCGATTTGCCTCGAATGAAGGAATCTTTTCCGTTCTTGCATCAAATTTGAATTATGAGAATGAAACATTTTTTACTATAAAAATCGATTTAAAAAATATATAAATTACCGTAACTTTACTACCCTTTAATAAAATTTATTAATATTTAGGTAAATCGATACATTTCGAACCAAGGAATCTTTTATATTCGTTCATCAACTTTGAATTATGTAAATGAAAAAAGTTTTACTATGAAAAACCGATTTTTAAAATATTATTACGTGCTAAAAAAAATGCAATACATATTTTTAGAAATCCTTCGGTTAGTTTCATGATATTATTGGTGAAAATAAGCCCTCCAAATTTCATCAATTTATCTGCAACAGTTTTCAAGTTATCGTGTTCGCAAAAAAGTGTGACAACACACACACATCCGGACAATTGCTTAGAACATTGTATTAGACAATTTTAAATTGAGAAGATTTAATTAAATGAATTTAAATTTTTTGGAAAATGTTACCATTGCGAAGCTTCCTCTATGAGGAAGCAAAAAGTTTAAATTTTCAAGTTTGGTAATTTAACGGCATTTAATTTAAAATTGTTCAATTGAATAGTGTTGAGAACTGCCATTTCAATGAACGTCGAAAATTTGTTGTGAATCGGGGAAAAAATCGGAAATTGAGCAGAAGACGATCGGAAATTTATGAAAGAAAAAATTCTTTATCTCAAATCCCGTGTTTATAAATAACAACATTATTCACAAAAAGCATAAAAAAAACCTTTCTATTGCCTGTGCCATATTTTGGTTACTAAATTTCAAAGGTTTCCCAGGTTCTGATTGGCTGGTAATAAATTGACGACGTTCAACTCGACACACGCTTTTACCATTGAATCGCATAATTTAAAAATAATAATTTTTAATTTAAATTTATGACACAGATTTCCCGGGTCGCTAAACACCCTGGATGATAATTAAAATTAAAATGATTGTTATAAAAAATAAATATTATTTTTCCAGAAAATCCTGCTTCGAATCAGAAAAAGATTCGAGTTATTCAACATCAGAAGAGACGGAATTGTCAACGTTTCGATCAGAAGTTCCTCAATTTGAACATTCCCATAATTTATCTCCAGGACTTAACGAAAATAAAAAGGAAATTCAATCAGACATGGAAACCCCTATCAAAAATGCCACCATAAACTTAATGAAGTCAGCTTCTGCGATTGAATTAGGATCCAAAAAATCAAAATTTGAATCTAGATTCCAACTTCAAAAGAAAAGAACTAACAACAGAAATACTGAACAAAATCGAGATTATTCGGACTATTCAAAAAATAAAGAACCTTACAGAAATAAGTCTTATTCTGGAAGGTTTTACATAAATACATCTAGAACGAGTCTCGATTCAAATTCATCCTGGAATTTCACACCACGTTACAATAAAAGAAATACTGAAAAACCTTGTGAAAATTTCTCCCCTTTTAAAAATTCGGGTCACGGAGATGCGGAATCTCAATTTGATTTATGCGAGACATACGACGAATTAGGGTTGCTTTTTTCCCAAAATATGAAACAACAGGCTCGCCCCTGTTATAGAAACTATTGCCTTTTAAGAAGACATTTAAAACAAAGAATGCACGATCAAAAGCAATGTCGAATCAAGAAAAATTACTTTCAATATTATCCAAATGGTCAGGCCCCTTCTTGCACTAGTGGAAATATTTGTAGAGACACCTACGACGAATTTAGTTTGATGAAAGCGTCGCGAAAAGAAAGACAAAAAATCAGACAAGCAGTTTACGAAAGAAGAAAGAAATTTCTAGATCAACCCTGCGTTTCGCCAGGAAGACAAATATTCCAAATGTTTTCAGGCTAAGATGTTTACTTGGAATCGAACATTAAAATTGAATAGAACGAAAGGACCTTTTATTTTTGCAGTTTGTCCGATTTGTTGCCTCTCTACGTGAAACGTTTTTGATTGGAAAAGTTAAGGTCTAATAAAGAAATCAAGAACCTGTAGCTTTTCAGATGGAATTTTTATTTACATAGTTACATACGCTCGCTCCTCTTAACTTCTTTCACTTGAAGACCTGAAAAAAATAAAGAAAAACTGAATTAGTATTTCGAAATTGACTGAAAGGAAAAATGTGCCGAAATATTTCTTAGGGAGTTAAAATTTAGAACTTAAATTTTGTAGAGTAGAATGAATCGAAATAAATGTAGTGGACGACGTATAAAAAATTGCAGGTCAATCAGGGACCGTATTTAAATTACGTACGTAATATTTGGAAATTCGCAATTGAAACAAATAGCTCGCAGTAATTTTACAGAAAGTTAATATGAATTTAACTTTACGCGCCAAAGAACCTTGGTGAGTGAAAAACAAACCTAGCTAAAAACAATTTTTAAAAAGGCAGAAAATTTTATTGGTAAGGGAAAAGTGAGGGATTTAAAAAAAAATCTTGCAAAGGTCAGGGAATTTCTATTACTTTAAATAACTGCCAAGCAGAATAAATTTGAATGTTTTCTATTTTAATTTGTTTTATTTCGTTTATAAAAGATTCTACGTTAAAAATGTTACAGACTTAAGATTCTGGTCTTTGAATATTAATGATCAGGGAAAAATTAGAGAATTTTAAAAATGAAGTTTTGCGGTAACTCTGATATAATAATCTTGTTATTAAATTATTTAACTTTTATTTATATTTCTACTTTTTGCAGTTGCTTCCTCCTGAAGATTATCTTTTTAGTTATAAATGTTATTACTTGTTGGAAAATTAGCCTTTTTGAGTAGAAAATTCAAGTATTTTCGTAGAAAATTTACTTTTTGATTAAAATTCACATTTTAGTGTTGAAAAGTCAACTGAAATCTTTTCTGGATGAAAATTCAACATCTTTTGTTGTTGAAAATTTGTCTTTTTAATCTAAAAATTCATCTAGTTTGTGAGGAATTTCATCTTTGTTGGATAAAAATGCAATGGTTTGGTTGAAAAATCAACAATTTTGTTAAAAAGTCATCCTTTTTGGCTGAAAATGCAACTGTTTTGTTGAAAATGAAGTATTACGCAGAAAATTTACTGTTTGTTAAAAATTCATAATTTGATATTGAGAAGTGAACTGAAATCATTTTGGGATGAAAATTGAAGCCGAGATTGAAGCCTCGGAAAGCAGAACCGAGCGAGCGGTCGGCCTAGTAGGAAAGGGAGGGGATAACGCGACAGACCGAAAGAATTCGAGCTCAGAGTCAAAATTTTAATACGCCTTTTAAAACTTAACTCGCGATATCTTCGAAACTAAAAGAGATTTTTATATGAAATTTGGACGCATAACTCTTCTTACCTTAGCGAAGCCTTCGTGGCAAAAAAAATGAATAAACAACATATAATTAATAATAAATCAATGATATGTATTCCTATTGAGATATGTGCTAAAATTTCAAGATTTTGTAAAATTGTAGGGGTGAATTTTTTTCTTAAAGAGTAAAGAAGTTTTTCAGAAAATTTGAAATTTTTTTATTAATTATTATGGGAAATATGTAAATAAATATACAAGTTACAAAAGACTATGAAAGACGTAAGACGTGCATTCCATTAAAAAATATAATAATCACCTTATCTTTCGCTTTTTTTTTTTGCAATATTTGCTTTTCATAAACTTTCATTTATTATTTCACTCATTTACAACATATCACGGAAAAATTTCCATTCTTTGAAATGTTCTTCAAATATATTATGTTAAGTTGAATAAGATGCAGCTATTTTCTTTCGTGTCTGAATAGAAACTGAGAGAGAATTTGATATTTTTTGATATTCTCGACAATATTCCCAGAAAAGGATACAAAATTTCAAAGAAAGATGCAACATGTGTTCGTCGTTTAAATAACCATGTGGCATTTTTTTGTTTTTCACTCGACGAACACATAACTGACCTAAAATGTTTTTTGCTCACTAATAAATTAAATTTTTTTTTAGTTGTTCACTAATCACACATATTTTATGGGATTTTGAAAACTATTACCGGCTGCGTTGAGATATAATAATAAGTTTATCGGGATTTCATCATAATTAGTTCAGATTTTTTTGAGTTAATGTTTGTTTTTTATGTTAAATCTAGCCGCGCGCGCTCGTTTCGTCTTCAGACCGCGACGCGCTTGTATATTTATTTACATATTTCCCATAATAATCAATAAAAAAATTTCAAATTTTTACAAAAACTTCTTTTTGATTTTTTGTTCGCGGGGCCATGACCTACAAAATGTCACAGTTGCAGAGTGCTAAGTGTTTTCAGTGAGCTTCGCGCCAATAGCTTCTATGTAGCGTGAATGCTGGTCTGAAAGGGTACTTTTGGAGCGGTGCAGATGAAAATCTGTCCATTTTTCGGGGTTTTGTCATTATGATTTTTTGTTCGGGGGGTCATCTTCTACAAAATATCAAAAAATTATCAAAATCCACCGAGACCTTTTTTCAATACATTTTATGCGGGGTCCTTTTAGCACAAATCTCAATAGGAATGCATATAATTGATTTATTATTAATTATATGTACTTTATTCATTTTTGTTATCCCGAACGCTTCGCTAAGGTAAGAAGAGTTATCCGTCCAAATTTCATTAAAAAATCTCTTTCTACTAGGCCGACCGCCTGCTCGGTTCTGCTTTCCGAGGCTTCAATTCAAATATTTTTTTGAAAAATTGTCTTTTTAATTTAAAATCTACCCATTTTAGTAGAAATCGCATCTTTCCTTTTGTTAAAAAGTCATCCTTTTTGGTTGAAAATTCAACTATTTCGTAGAAAATGTACTGTTGTTTAAAATTGATATTTTTGTCTTTTTTATTTAAAAACTCATATATTTTATTATAAATTGCATTTTTCTTGTATAAAAATGCAAATTTTTGGTTTAAAATTCAACTATTTCGTAGAAAATTTACTTGTTAAAATTCATATTTTGATATTGAAAAGTCCACTGAGATCTTTTTCGGACAAAAATTCATATCTTTAGTTGCTAATTCATCTCTTTGGTTGGAAGTTGAACTATTTTGTTGAAAACTGATAATTTTTAAATGAAACTTCAACTACATGAGTAAAAGTTTAACTACTTTTCGATTTTTTTTTTCGTTTGAATGAAGGTTTATCTCGTTGGTTGAAAAACTGAACTATTTTATTGAATTTTTTGTTGTTGCTAAAAAATTATATTTTCTAGAAGGTTCAACACTTTAGGTGAATTTTATTTCTTTCACGTTGAAAAATCTTTACTTGTTGAAAATTCGTCTTTAAGTTCATTTTTTGGATGAAATTGCATCTTTTTTGGTTGAAATACCAACTATTACACTTTTTTGTTGAGCTTTCATATTTTTAGGTTGAAAATTCAAGTATTTTGTTAAGAAGTCATTTTTTATGGTAGAAAAGTAATTTTTTAGTTTAAAATAAATAAATAAATTTGAAAAATTTGAATTTGTAATATTGTTTTATTCCGCTTATAAAACATCCTATGTTAAAAATATTACAAGATTAAAATGCTGGTATTTGAATGTTAATGGTCAAGGAAAATAAAAAATTGGTCAAAGAAAAATCAGGGAATTTTCACCCTGCAAAATATTTATTATCTTAAATAGAAAAAATTCCATTAGTTTCAAGTCCCATATCTTATTATTTCTGGAAACCACAAATTAGTTCCAGTAAGAGGGGGGGGGGGGGGGGGCAATATTTTATTATGGTTCGTTACAGGGTTGAAGTCTTGGAGAAGACCTATAATCCATTACGTAATTTAAGTACGGCCCCTTATTTTCTTTCTGGAGAAATTGAAATGTTTTGGATATTTAAATGGATTAAAAATAAATAAGTAAAACATACCAGGAGGCAAAGATTGCTTCAGTTTTTCGGCCTTTTCTTTGTCGGTTATGACAAGAGTGTAAAGGAATCTTGAGCAACGGACCTTGAATTTGACATTGTCAGCGTTCTTCTTTATCTTGACAGCTGAAATATTAAAAAAAATATATGTAACTTATTAAAATAATACACCCGAAAATATTTAGGTGTAAAATACGAGTCAAATGATTAAAGAAATGTTTTAAGATTTTAATTTAGGTTAATAAATATGGTTACTCACATTTTGCGTCCTTCCTTCTAGCTTTCAGAAGGAAGTCCTTAATCTCCTTGATTTCTCGTGGCTGAAAACCAAAATAAAGTTGAACTTATTGCAATTTCAATCAAAATTTAAAGTAGAACATCAATTTATTTGCACTATATTATTATTCAAAAATTTAGAACTTTAACTGAGTTTAGAATCTGTTAGAAACTTCAAAAATCAGGGTGGCAATTTTAATCGAGGGGAAAAATTCACGGTCATTTCCGATTGGCAACAATTTTTCGCGTTCATTGAAATAAAGAAATTAGAACTAGAGCTGTACGTTTTTTTTATTTAAAGTAATTAAAACTGAACTGCAATTTAAAGCACTCGAAATGGAACTCATGAACTTTAAACTTTTATAATTGAAGCTTAAAAATTTTTTATTCAGAAATGTATTCAAACGCTCAATAATTTACACATATACAATGGAAGCTTTTAACACTTTTCAATTAACTTTTAATTTTTTAACTTCTATAAATTGAACAGTTCAAAGGTTTCCGGTTAAAAACGATAAATCCACGCTATCAGTTGCAATGTTCTAAGTTGAAGAATAAATTTGTACACTTGTAATTTTTTACAATTATATCATTTTAAGCAATTTTAAGTTATAAATATTTTAAAAAATCTGCCCGCTTTGCGGGCACATTCTCATCGCGCGCTTCGCGCGCGGCTCGCTTCGCGCGCAAGTTTCAGCGCGCCTAGGGCGCGCACCTGTTGGATCTCACGCTTCGCGCTCGATTAGGTATTCATCTCGCGCTTCGCGCTCGATTATATGTTTATCTCGCGCTTCGCGCTCGATAATGCATTCACCTCGCGCTGCGCGCTCGGACACATTTGTCGTCTAGGTTTTCACACTTCGTGTGCTCGCTATTGCGCGCTTCGCAGGCTAATACTCTCTTAGTAAGCTTCATCGTTATGACCTGCTTTTGGTTTAATTATGTCAGTTTTACATAAAAAATAAGAACTAATTTACTTAAGGTTCTATCGACCTTAAGGAACA